>ML842962.1:41311-69851 GCA_009831015.1 Picea engelmannii
TAAAGAAAAAGAGGTTTTTACCCTGTATGGGTTTCCTCAGGAAATATCTGTCTCTGTGTTTCTCTTATGTGTGACTGATGTTGAATATGTCATTGTTTATTCCCCTGCATTATTATGATCATCATTTAGTGTCTCAGCAAAAAGCTTAAAAGAAGCATAATTGTTTAAGCAGGGTAACAACTGATTCACCCCCCCCTCTCAGTTGACTAACAGTTTCTTCTTGTGGAAGTTTGCAGAGCCTTCCCTATGAAGGCACAAGGCAGAAATGAGACCTAAGAGGCACGATTATCACTCTTTATAGATTGTAACGTACAAGACCTTACTCTAGGGCAAGTTGGCGTATCCAGATTGGGAAGAGTAGGAGGAAGAGACATCGGGGTTGTGGATTGTAGGACCCTTAATTAAATCCCTTCCAGATTCTTAAACTCCTCTTGACAGGCACATCCTCCACCTTAAATGCAGGAGATACGAAGTAAACCAAAACTATGACTGTCTAATGAACTAGTCGAATACCAAACCATGAATTTATCGTTTTGTTACTCTGGCCAGTGAAGGAGAGTTCGTTAGATTCGTTTGTGTGGAGAGTGGTGCAGACAGAATCGTGTTCGGTTTGCTATGGGAGGGACGATTTGTAACATAACAAAAGTAGGACCATCAAAGGAAACACTTGGAAAACCTTTCTAAAACAATTATTAACCACCTTAAAGACCTTACCTATCACGACTTAAAGACTGATGTTGACACAGTTAGGTAGCGCATGAACCTTGATAATCCGAGAAATAGCTCCATGCGCATAGTTCGATTTTAATAAACACAAAGAGACTGAAATCCCCATCCTTGAGTATATCTAGGGCACACACTATAATAAAACCTTATAATAAAGTAAGATTTAGACTATACTTGCTTTTCGAATTTTTGTGAAAGATATTAAGCCAAGGGTTTTAAGCTTAAGACAAGTGTGTTAAGCTAGCATGTTATAAGGTCATGCAAATAAAACAAAGTGTAAGTGCCTGACTCATGAGTGGATCAAACGAAATTGAGTAGCAAATACTGTACCACAGAAAAAAAAAATTATGATAATTTTGAGGTTCATTACATATAGTATCAGAGTGAAAGTTACAACATTGGGCTTGAACAGGACCACTGTAGCGCTTAGTATATAATTGTTTTTTTTTTCTTTCCAAAAACTAATAAATTGTATGGTTACAAACATAAAACTTCCTCTATTTTGGTGAATAAGTATGACAGCTCGAGACAATGCAGAAAACAGGATGGAAGAAAATCCACAGCAAGGACCTCCTGGAGATACAAGGCAGAATAGTGACAGAAGCTCACCCACAGAATTATTGGAAACAATGAGGAACTTGATCATCGAACTACAGATCTTTAAAGCCAACAATGAAAAATTGAAGAAGGCACAACAAGAAGAGTAGGAGATAAACGAAGTCCTGTTGCGCAGTATAGTGACCAAGAAAATCCCAAAAGACAATAATAACGATGAATAAGTTAGCAAAAGAGCCTCCAAGAACTCAGGGCCAGAAACAGAAAAAGGAGACAGTTTGTCTGAAGGAACACCGCCAGCTGAAGATGGAACAAAAACTGACAGAAAAATAAAACAAGTGGACCACCTTGAAGGAGAATTTAAAAAGATTAAACCCATTATCTTTGACGGGGAATCCAGGACAGAAGAAGAAGCAGAGGCATGGCTATTGGACATCAAAAATTATTTCCAAATCTACAACTATTCCAGCAACATGAAGGTCAGGATGGCCATCTACAATTTGAAAGGGAAGGCCAGTATTTGGTGGCAAGATCTGAAATTGGCCAAGGGCCTAAAGGAGAAATAGTTGGAATGGTCTGACTTTAAGAAGTATTTCAAGAAGCAGTACCTTTGTGAAAATTATTATGAAAGGAATACAAAGGAATTTTACAAGTTACGACTCAGACAGATGACGATGGAGGACCTTATAAACAAATTTCTGGATCTACTAAGATTCGTACCATACATCCGGTAGGATAAAGTAAAAATTCAACGATTTCTAAGATGTCTACCACAGTCCTACAAGGAAATAATTGAGTTTGACAACCCCAAATCCTTAAGTGAAGTATTCAGAAAAGCGTGAATGTGCTACGACCAGTACAAACAGCGAACAGAGTTTCCCAAGACCTGGAAGGATAAGAAACAAGATCGAATGAACTAGCAGAAGAAGGGGTACCAGCCAGCTCCTTATTGGAGTACCACAAAGAGTTTTCCGAGAAATGATTTTCACTCCAATCCTCTGAACACTCAAGGCAACAGAAAACTAGAAAACCTGGGAGCGAAGAGGTTTGGGGACAACTCCCGTGAGCCATTAAAGGGTTGGGAATGTGGAGAGCCTCATCTCAGGAGAAAATTCCCCCGTTTGAGTTCAACAAACATAACTATCGTTCATAACCTGCAAGAAGCCTCGACCATGGGAGACGTGGGCGGGAGCCTACATCAGATAAATGCGGCCATTGATGGACGACAAGCTAACCACCAGTCCTCAATGGTAGAAGTCCAAGGTAAAATCCATGACACTCAAATTTATGTTTTAATTGACCTCGGAGCAACATTGAGTTATATTACTCCGAAGGTGGTAGAGTCAAATAAACATAAGAGACTGAAGCACGCAAAATCATGGCTTGTGAAACTAGCAACAGGTGCAAAAAGGAAAGTAATTGACTATATTTCAGATTTTGAGTTCATCCTAGATGGTCAAACTATAAGGACCGATCTGAACATCCTACCACTAGGATCTTACGATATGATTATTGGGATGGACTGGTTGGAATGACACAAAGCAATATTAAATTGTTATACAAAGATACTTAGCTATAAGGATGATTCTGACACCACCAGGACAGCCTGAGGTATACCAAAACCGGTATCAGTCAAACAAATTTCAGTGATGCATCTAAAGAAATGTGTGAGAAAAGGATGTCAAGTTTATGCCATCCAAGTGACGAGTCTGGCAGAAAAGAAGGATAAGCCAAAGTTGGAAGACTTTGTTGTCCTACGAGATTTCAGAGACATGTTTGTGGATGAGATACTAGAATTACCCCCTAGAAGGTACATAGACTTCTCCATAGATCTGTTACCCGATTCTGCCCCTATCTCAAAGGCGCCTTACCGAATGAGTCTCCCAGAACTGACAGAATTAAAATTACAATTACAGGAATTGTTGGACAAAGAGTATATCAGGCCAAGTGTCTCACCTTGGGGAGCACCAGTCCTCTTTGTGAAAAAGAAGGACGGTACTCTAAGACTATGTATCAATTATAGACAACTGAACAAAATGAATATTAAGAATAAATACCCCTTAACAAGGATAAATGATCTGTTTGATCAAGTAGGGGCGTCCAAGATCTTTTCAAAATTGGATTTACGATCCAGATATCATCAAGCTCAGATAAAGGATGAGGACATAAACAACACATATTTTCGGACAAGATATGGGCACTACGAGTTTGTAGTCATACCTTTCAGACTCACTAACGCCCTAGCCACATTTATGTGCCTAATGAACAGTATTTTCAGTAAGTACTTGATCAAGTTCGTGGTAGTATTCATCGACAATATACTGGTCTATTCAAAGACGGAGGAGGAACATGAGGAACACTTAAGAATAGTTATGTGAACGTTAAGGAAGCACAAACTGTTCGCCAATTTTGACAAGTGTGACTTCTATCAAAAAGAAATACAATATCTTGGACATGTAATATCAGCAGAGGGCATTGTCGTAGACCTAGAAAAGATGAAAGCCATTATGGAATGGCTGGTACCTAGAGATGTAGTGGATATACGGTCGTTCATGGGAATCACCGGATACTATTGTAGGTTTATAGAAGGGTTTTCCAAGATAGCCTACCCTATCACATCATTACAAAAGAAAGGGACCAGGTTTAACTGGTCAGAGAAATTTCAAGACAACTTCGACAAACTAAAGGAACTATTGACAACAACACCCATATTGAAAGTAGCAGACCCAGATAAAGACTTCACTGTGTGTGTCGATGCAAGCAAATAAGGGCTAGGTGGTGTTCTAACTCAGGAAGGACACGTTATTTGTTACAAGTCCCAGAAATTAAAAGAACACGAGCGAAATTACATCACGCATGAATTATAATTGGCAGTAGTAATACATGCCTTAAAGATGTGGTGACATTACATAATGGGCAGAAGATTCCTATTATTAACAGACAATAGTGGGGTAAAATATATGTTTAACCAACCAGATATTAACGCAAGGCAACCAAGGTGGTTATCCTTCTTAAGCGAATTCGACTTCGAGGTTAGGCATATCAAGGGCAAGGAAAGTAAAGTAGCTGACGCTTTAAGCAGAAGAATCCATGGATTATTTGAGATGAATATTAGCAGGGCAGAAAGTGATCTGGAAGAAAGAATAAGGACGGTTGGTATTGATGACGAAAACTATACTAAAATAATGAAATAATTATCAAACAATATTGTGAACTTAGATAAACCATATCTAAGTATTGACGAGAAGGGACTGCTACGATTTAAGAACAGACTTTACATACCATATTCAACAGGGTTAAAATTAACAATCTTGGACGAAGTGCATAAGAAGTCATATTCTGGCCACCCAGGTTACCAAAAAACGATAACAACACTTAGGAAACTATTTTATTGGCCTAACATGAAGGGAGAAACAACATAATACTTGGATAGGTGCCAGGATTGTCAGCAGGTTAAGGTCGAGCACCAGCATCCAGCCGACCTCTTACAGCCATTACCAGTACCAGAATGGAAATGGGAGACTATATCACTCGACTTTATAACAGGTTTTCCGAAAACTCCAAAACATAATGACTCCATCATGGTGGTAATCGATAAAATCAGTAATTCTGCACACTTTATTCCTGTAAAGTCTACTTTTAAAGCTATAAACATTGTTGAAATATTCATGAAAGAAATATTTAGACTGCACGACATTCCTAAAATGGTGATTTCAGATAGAGACGTTAAATTCACATCTGCTTTTTGGAAGGAATTGTTTGCAGGGCTCAATACCAACTTGAATTTCAGTACAAGTTATCATCCACAAACGGATGGACAAACTGAAAGAACAAACCAAATCATAGAGGATATGCTCCGCATGTACGTGAGAAAAAAACCAAACAAGTGGGAGGATTATATAGACTTGGTAGAATTTGCATATAACAATGGGTATCAATCTTTAGCAAAGTTGAGCCCTTTCGAGGTATTGTACGACAGAAAGTGTACGACTCCAATTAGTTGGGATAACCCGGCAAACAGACTCATGGTTGGACCAGAAATTCTCCAAGAAATGGAGAACATGGTGAGAAAGGTACAACAAAACTTGAAGGAAGCATAGGATAGACAAAAGAGCTATGAAGATATAAAATAAAGACACTTAGAGTTTCAAGCCGGAGACCATGTATAGTTGAAGGTCAAAGCCCAAAAAAGCTCATTGAAGCTGGGAAACTATGCCAAGATGGCACCCAGGTTCTGTGGGCCCTTCGAGATACTAGCTCGAATTGGACCCGTAGCATACCAACTTGCACTTCCAACTAATCTAAGAATTCATAATGTATTTCATGTTTCATTGTTAAAAAAATATATTCATGACCCTACTCATATGATTGATTCGAAATTGGTGTAGGTGGAACCCAAAGGCGATTTGTAGGTGGAACCCCTGCGCATTTTGGACCGGAGAGAAATAACACTTCAGAATAGAGTCGTCGCTCAGGTAAAGGTGCAATGGAAGCACTTTAGTCTTGAGGAAGCCACTTGGGAGTTGGAAGGAGAATTGCGGAAATCTCATCCAATCTTGTTCTAGGAGAGGAATGAACATTGAGGACAGTGTTTTATTTAAGCGGGAAAGGATGTGACATCCCCAAAAATAAAGAAAATAAAAATATTTTTAGAATTTAAATTGTTGGAAATTTATTTCCGTTTTTAGTAAATTCGAAATTGGAAATTTTTTGCCATTTATGGCAATTTCGAATTTCGAATTTTATAATTGTAATAAATGATTTTAACTGTTGGGAAAAGATATGATTTGTCCCAACTAGATATTGGACAATGAAACTTGTTAAAAAATAGAATATTTTGTATTGATTGCAGGATGACAAATGGAACAACCATGTTACAAGTAGCTGACCATGACTCCATGAGTGGGGAACATGTTGGAACTACCCCTGGGCTGATTTTTACAAGTGGAAAATTAGTGATTTGGCTATTGGCATCCACTGAAAATCAGGGATTTAGGAAGCTACGAAAATTCCCAAGGAAGGGAAAAGACCTGGGCAAGTTACAAATAAGCATATGTGAGGGGGCAGGACGTTGCTAAGTATGTTGGGGAAAAAAAGTATGTTTGGGATCTTTTTCCTCTTTCACTGGCTGTTATGAACACTGAAAGGATGTGAGACAAGGAAAGAGGGGATTGAATAGAAGGACAGTTTTGTAGAGGGATTTTCCAAGTTTTCCCTTATGGACTCATGGTCAGGCTAGGGGGTGAATCAGGCAAGTAATCGTGGCTGCTCAATTCTACGGTTGGGAGGAACGTAGTTGTTCCCTTTGTTTCCTCTACAAGTCTAGTTCAGATATGTACCCTAAACTCTATCTTTCTGAATGATGTTTTTTTTCTTTGATGTATTGAAATTATTGTTCTTGTTATCATTATGCAGGTTCTAGTAAATGTTTGAATGATCATGTAATGGTTGTAAATCTTTTCTGTACTTAAATATTCAGTATTCTACCCCTGTGGAAAGAAATTGGTTAGTGATTAATGAGGTTCTTAACGCTGGTATACATGTAAGAACCTAGACAAAGGTTGTTTGAAATTCAATGAGTAGTCTATAGGATTTAAATGCACAATTATTTTCCAGAATCAATCTTTTTTGAGGTATCAATGAGTGAACAGAGTGAGTATATGCGTATATATATGTATCAAACTTGAATAGAGTTCGAATGAAAGGATAGAACTATCATATATATATGTCTCATACCCTAACAGAATTGAATGAAAAAACAGAGATATCATTTGCTTCTATATGTATATATATATATATCAAATATGAATAGAATCGAATAACCGAACAGAGCTATTGTATGCGTCTATTTACATACATCAAACTTGAAACAGAATCATTATATGCATTTCAAACTTTAACATTGTAGAATGAATGTACAGAGCTATTGTATGTGTCTACATATATATATCAAACTTGGACATAATCATTATATGCGTTCCAAACCTTAATAGAGTAGAATGAACAAGCAGAGCTATTTTTTGATGCGTCTATATATATCAAACTTGAACCGAGTCATTATAGGCACACACACACACACACACACACACACACACACACACACACACAGATATATATATATATATATATATATATATATATATATATATATATATATATATATATATATATATATATATATATATATATATGTTTTAACTTTAACAGAGTTGGATGAGCGAAACAGGGCTAAGTGTAGGCATATGTATACATTTCAATAGAGTCAAATATATGTATGAATCAATGCACAAATAGAACGATTATGTGCGTATGAATGTCTAAACTTTAACAGAGTTGAATGAATGGATATAAATACTATATGCGTCTATATATCTATATCAATGCACGAACAAAACAATTATGGGTGTATGATTGTTTCAAAACTGTAAACATAATCTATTATACAGACGAGAACAATGTAGCGTATGGTTATGAATCCTAATTCTTGGAAGAGATAATCATGCAGGAGAACAGATAGACAACTTGTCACTACATATTCATGTTGTGCATAGAAAGGAACAAGGCCCTCTTTTCTTTTTATTTCGTTTCGCATTCTCAGAAATCACAGAGTGATGCAAATCCTTGCTAAAGATTTAACCAATCGAAAACAAACACTTACGAACATGCAAAGTTGGAAGTTGGGAGACCTCTAATAACGATTCAGTTGGGGTAAACAGTCCTTTTATTAAAAGAAACAAGAATTTTCACTTCATGGTTACATATAAATCGGAACTTTGATAAACAAAAACATGTTTAAACCCTTAGTGATCTGATACAGATAATCAGTGCTTGAACAGAGGGTCCTCTTAGCATCCGAAAGAAAAACTATGAACAAAATTCATTAACACCCGATCTCAACAAGATGAAGGGGTATATTGTTTGGAACCCGAGTACCTTTTCCAGGTTGAGTAGAGGCTGGAACCCACGCTGTGAAAGGGGCACACCTGCATTTGGCCAACACGATAATACATTAGAGAATTTACAGAGTAAAATCTTGTTCTATAAACTCAAAAAGGAACAGTGATGACTATAGCTGACGGTTTACTTAACTCAGGGATGAAATTGCACATCCTCCTATTTCCATGCTTCGTAATCAACCCAGACAGAGGGGAGAAGATTCTGAAAGCTCCTGGTGGGTACCCTCATAACAGTAAGAGCCCCACCTTTAGTACATAGAAAACCGAATGACAAATATTCTTTTTCCTTGACAAAATAAAAATAGCAGTGTGAATTCAAACAATAAATCATTTGATAAAACCCTCAATGAACAAAGAAAAGAATGCAAGGAACGACATCATATTAATCTTGAAGAATAACCTAACTTCATCGAGGGATACTACTCTGATTCATTCCAATTTACAGTTGCTAAGCATAGGGTAGACAAAGGATTAAACTAGAGGTAGTCCCATGGGACACATGCACAGTAAACCTTAAGTATAGTCCCCAATAGTAGAGGGTCTGTGACCCATGGATTATAGTAACAAAAACCTTTTATTTTCACTACGAAAACTAAGAAAGAATCACGTAGACTCTATGGGAGCATGTAATGTCCCCACTTTGGGACATCATCACACGGAAGAAATTTATGATGACCAGAGTAACCAGATGGATGCTATAGAGACTACAAGGGTATTTGAGAGGAATTTTGGGGTCCAAATTGCATTGATGATCATATTCCATCATTATGAGCCATTCCTCATAGGTTGGCTTTGGTTTCGTTGCATTCCGACGATTTCCAGGATTTTGACTATTTTGAGCTATAAGTCAATGGAATTCACCGAAGAGGTCATTTTGGGCACATTACTTGGAAGAACCTCTCAGTGTAATATCTCATTGGAATCGAGAGGAGCAACACTACAGGATGGGATGTCTAGAAGTGACATTCAGTGGCCAGGGAAGACACAAGGAGAGATAATGAGCTTTTCAAAGGTAAAAAGGTTAATTAATTAATTAAAGTGATTTAATTAATTAATTAAATATTAATAAAATGAAAGTCATTTTGGAGGGACAAGGTGAGCCAAAAAGTATAAAGGAAATGCAAGGGCCTCTTCTCATTCATTCATGTATGTTTATCTTTTGATTTCTGGCTTCTAGCTAGTGAGCCCAACATTGGGGGTTTTGAGGGTTTTGACTTAACAAACCCTAGAGGATGATTCGGTGGTGAAAGATTCCACCTAGATTGTCCCGAGCTTGGTCCCGGAGACGCAATACTCTCCCACACCATTCTAGTTCCATATCTACTCAGTTGCATGGGGATTCTACATCAGTTTCATGTGCAAATAGAGAGAAGGCGCACTAGTTGAGGGTTTCTAGCAAGAGGGGCGCACCATCCCTGGATAGAGATTTGTTGTAGGAGATTGACAGGGTATTTGGAGATTTTGTCACTTGGGTTCTTCTTGCAGGGTCCTCACCATCATTCCTAGTACTTTCTGAGAGAGTTTCATGGTTCAAATTATTTCTTAGAGCAGTGGGACGAATTGAGGAGAAGGAGGGCATTTTTGAGATTCAGATCTAGTCAGTTTGGAGGAGTTATACTTCAAATCTGACCCTGAGACTTCACCTAGTGATTTGCAGTGTCCCGATATATATTTGTGGAGAGTTTCAGAGCATTTGGAGGCCTCCTTCAGCAGGGCCAAATTATCTAGGGCTTTAGTCATCTAGTGGGGCGCACCATTCAATGGGGGATTTCAGATCTACAGAGCTTGAGAGGGATCTGGGAGATTCGGGCACCTGGGTTGTTCTTACCATCACCCGATCTATTAGTTGGGATATTTCTTAGGGTGATTGGACAGTTTTGGTAGAAGGGTTGAGTTATTGAGGGTTTCAACCTTCTATTGGAGCATGGCATTCTTCAGCTGGAGAGTTTGTCATTCAGATCTGATTGAATTGATATTCATTTCTTATTCATCCTTTGGAGGCATCTTTTGTATTAGCGGGAGCATTTTTTAGCAGCTCTTATCTATTGTCTATCTTCTTGGCCATTTGTTGAGCATTCCAGATCGACATCTTCATTGTAGCAGGTTTCTCTATTTTATGAATAAAGAAGAGTTGAGATGTTTTGGCTTGTCTATCTTATGGCATATGGTTGAGGTATGTTCCATGGTTATCTCTTTATGTTATTTTCTGCATACACACATATAAACACATCTAAAAAGTAGATCAGCAAAGTGTTTGACGAAATACCACAACCGGGAAAAAGTTTTTAAAAGACACCAAAACAGTGATGACCCTTGCATAATGGCTTGGGATCATTACAGAGCAAGGAAAGTCTGTAACCCACAGTAAATTATACAGGAAACAATTCTTTCTCCTTCCCGGCTTCAACCAAAAACATTAAACTATGTTCGAATCTGAAAATACGACAGTCCCTTAGAGAAAATTACCAGGCATTACCGTCAACTGCACCAAGGGTTTCTCACGGAGGTGGTAGTTGCTTCCTATGGAAGTTTGCAGAGCCTTCCCTACGAAGGAGCAAGGGAGAAATGAGACCTAAGAGGCACGATTATCACTCTTTACAGCTTGTAACGTACAGGACCTTACTCTAGGGCAAGCTGGCGTATCCAGATTGGGAAAAGTAGGAGGAAGAGACATCAGGCCTGCGGATTGTAGGAACCTTAATTAAATCCCTGGAAGAGTCTTAAACTCCTCCTGACAGGCACATCCACCACCTTAAATGCAGGAGATACGAAGAAAACCAAAACTATGACTATCCAAGGAACTAGTCGAATACCAAACCATGAATTTATCATTTCGTTACTCTCGCCAGCGGAGGAGAGTTAGTTAGATTCGGTTGTGTGGAGAGTGGTGCAGACAGAATCGTGTTCGGTTTTTTATGGGAGGGATGATTTGTAACATAACAAAAGTAGTACTATCAAAGGAAACACTTGGAAAACCTTTTTGAAAAAATTATTAACCACCTTAAAGACCTTACCTGTCACGACTTAAAGACTGATGTTGACACAGTTAGGTAGCGCATGAACCTTGATAATCTGAGACATAGCTCCATGTGCATACTCTGATTTTAATAAACACAAAGGGACTGAAAAACCCATCCCCATCCTTGAGAATAGGTAGGGCGCGCACTATAATAAAATCTCATAATAAAGTAAGATTTAGACTATACTTGATTTTCAAATTTTTGTGAAAGATATTAAGACAAGGGTTTTAAGCTTAAGCCAGGTGTGTTAAGCTATCATGTTATAAGGTCATGAAAATAAAACAAAGTGTAAGTGCCTAGCTCACGAGTGGATTAAACGAAATTGAGTAGAAAATATTGTACCACAGAAAAAAAAAATTTATGAGAATTTTGCGGTTCATTACAATGGTACTTTCTCTAAAGAAAAGAAATGGGATGTTGGAACAGAGCTATAGCTAGATATGATGGATCCCTTTGTTTTACCCCATTAAAGAATAGTAGGTATAGAATTGGGTAAGAACCTAATTATGATGATGGGTAAAGAAATAGATAGAGGAAATAGATTGTTGTCTGCCAACTCGTGTAATGCATGCCATGCTGTCAATCCTTCCCTTTCTTAATTTCCATATTTGGGTTTATTCCCATTGAATTAACCACTCAAAATATTAACGAGATAATGATATGAAAAGTGAATCCAAATATTAAACCACTAAACGATAGTAGGAGCCAAATGTTTCATAGAATTGGAATTAAAAGAAACCTAGTTACCTTGTTACAGTCATATCTGTGTACAAATCTTGATGTTTCACGTAATAATGTTTTCATTCAATGGAATATCTTCAATCAAATCTCTTTCTTGACTTCTATTTCAATGATTTTTATGATATTTGTGAAAAATATGATTTGATTGATGAGTTTGTGTTAAGGATTATGGTTTCAATCTTCACAATAAAAACCAAACCCATCACTAAATTTAATTATGCCCAATTCTTAGAAGATCAAATCCACTGTCAACTTTCTGAATTTGAATCTCTCAGAAGCTTCATATACCATTCCTACCTAGTACATTTTTTTCTGTTTACACAAGTCTTTCATTTTATGCATTTAGGGATTAAGATTGAAGATGATCTTGGTAACCCAACTTCAATTATCCACTCGACTTGTGTGATTATGAAGAATCCTTTGAATGTTAAATTTTGGTAGTATGTTGATCAATTTATTTCTAAATCTTACCAAATAATACACAATCAAGTTCCCCCTAAAATCTTTCCTATGTTCAAAAAATTATTCAGGTTAAGCCCACACAAATATTTTAACTTTATACAAAAATAGGGTTTTATGGTTGTCAACTTTCCCCTTTTGGATTTTGTGTTTTCATGACTAATAGAATTTTTTCTCTCAAATATGTTACAAAAATATTAAACTCACATGAAATTCACTTTTTGTTAAATAAATATAGGGTAACTTTCAAACTCAAGAAGGAAGTAGGTCCTTTTATTTTCAATACTAGGATTAGGTGACAACAAAGATTCTTTCAGCTCTGGGATTAAAAAGGGAGATCCATGGAATTATGATACTTATGGCATAATTTCATCAAAAAGAATCTTACATGGGTATATCCCTTATCAACATCAACAAAAATAACAACTGGAGCTATTGGAAAATAAAGACAGTTGGAAAGATGTGAAAAACATTACACAAATGCCACAACAGTTTGAGAAGACATAGAAAAAGAAAAATCCAGAGTCCTCAAAGAATTCACAGATAAACAAAAAGAAGGATAAACAAAAAAGTGGAAATTAAAAGTACTTGAAGAAGAAGGAGATCCATAATTAAGAAGAAACAATTCCAAATAAAAAGGGCCATGTTGTGATTCTAGAGGTAACATCTTGAGAAAATATCAAAAGTATGGGAAGTCAAAGTGTAGCAAAATAAAGGACTAATGATCAATCAAGGCAATTAGACCAAGTTCAGTAGTTCATGGAAATTAGAAAGGAAGGTGCAAGCATCAAGAAGAGTATGATTCCTAAAGTCTATCTCCATGATGCATGATCTTAGTTGTATATTATGAGAAAGGGAGGTTGAATATAGAAGTCATGGAACCAAAGGAACAAAAAAAATAACAAACATCTCCATTGATATAAATGTTGTTCATTATTTTGGATAAATTTGACTTGCACAAACAAAATGTAGAAATGATAAACATGAATTCCATGATAGTTATTCTTGTAATCAAGAAACTCCAAGTTATAAATGATAACCTCACTACTAATTTAAAGAATGAAAAGTTGGCTAACCAGATAGATAAGAGTGGAGGAGCTCGAACAATGGATAATAGAACTCGAAGATAATTCAAAAGGTGAGGCATCCATTCAAGAATTGATAAAAACAAAGGACAAAGAAATCCATGTTCTCAAAAAAAAATTAAAATCCTAGGAATTGACCATGTATAGACCCCATAACTATAGACAATCAAGGAAGAAAAAGATTAACTTGTGAAGAAAATGGTAGATATGGAAGAACAGATGGAAATGTATGACAAATAGATCAAAAGTTTAAAAGAAGGATCTTCTTATGTTCAATAAGAAGAGACATTCCAACAACTCGACTATCAAGGGCATTAACATATGTAAATGGAAAGTTGTTGAAATTGAAAGCCTAAAGAAAACAATCTTAGAGAAAAAAGAAAAAAAATCAAAGATAAAAACAAAATTATTGCATAATATAGAAACGGGAGGAGGTTAAGATGAAGTCTAAACTTCCATGCAAGCCATATTTGGTAGGAGCCGAACTAAACTGCCATGTAAACCATATTTGGTAGGAGCCAAACATCTCATGTGGGATGAAATAATCAATGAAGTAGCCCAGATTTGGGATTATTTCAAAATAATAGAAGATGTAATGATGTTGATAGATGAAGTGTATAATGTAATATGAAATGATTTCACGAAGTAGGAACAAAACCTCAAGTTTCTACTCAAATCATAAAGTTCCTACATCTCGGATGAAATAATCAATGAAGTAGCCAAACTTTGGGATTATTTCAAAATAATAGATGATGAAATGTTGTTGATAGATGAAGTAGATAATGTAATCTAAAAAACATTAAACCTCAAGTTTCTACTGAAATCATAAACTTCCTAAATTCCAATTCTAGATAGACATTGTCAAACAAAGGTGTTAATGATAGAACAACAATGGTAATGGAAAATGAAATAATTTTCATGAAGAGGAATCTAATAAAACAAGCTCAAAATGAATGCATAACATTGAAAATAAATGTGGAATCTTTTTCCAACAAATTTGAGAATTTAGTGAATATGGGGTTACCTTCAATTTGTGATAAAGATGGAAAGTTACTCTCATATGAAAAATGAAGAAAAAACGTGTTCCTTGCCAAGAAAAAAGATGATAAGTTTTAAAATATGGGCAATACTTTAAGAGGACAAACCATTGTTGACCTACTCCTAGATCATTTTTGTCTTTTATGACAGACAAAGAAAACTAAATCATCCACTTATAGTTTACATGTGACTTGAACTCATCAAAGAAGATGAAGAAAATTAGGAATTCACTAGTGGGGTTGTCTTACTTTTAAGTGTTGGAAAATGTTTAACAGGTAGCATATTCTTGTCATTGATGGAAAGTAGAACAATGAAGATGGCATGGGTACAGGAAGAATGTACAGAGGATTGTTGGCATGTTTTACAGGCAGCGTAGACTTGTAATTGATGGCAAGTACAGTAGTGATGATGGCTTGAGTACAACAGTGATGATCAGTGGTGCAGTGATAATCGAGGAAGAGAAACAACTGTGTTCATTTTCCTGAATTCCTGATGGTCGTCAGATATGAATAAGAGCATGCTGAAGATTAAAGGTTGAGAATCATTTATGTTCATTGGATCCCATCCAAAATTCCCGACAGAAAGAGGGTTGTCAGATCTGAATAAGAGCATGCTGAAGAGTAAAGGTTGATAAGCATTTATGTTCATTGGATCCCATCCAAAATTCCTGACAGAATGAGGGATGTCAGATCTCAATATAGACAAGAAGAGCGTGAGGAAGAGAAGGATAGATCTCAGGTGTTAGATCTGAGCGCAGGGTCTGACCACCATTGGATCGAGGAGAACCTACATGTTCTTTAAAGTGAAAGGAGTAGAAGGCTCACAAAATCTCGAAGAAGGAAGACCGTCCATCTTCAGGCAGGACACGTGGGGATAGATCGTCAGTTCCCTGACTGGAGAGTCAAAGAAACAATGTTCCCTAACCTCTCGAAATCGAGATATCTAAAATTGTGATTTAATCTCAGCCGTCAAATTAAGGTTGAATATGGACTGTTGATTCCAATCCATGTCGGAGTTTCAGGGATCGAGAGTTGGATATGTCAAGTAATATCATCCACAAAAATCTTGATTTCGCGATATGCAAAATCGTGACTTAATCGCAGCCATTGAATTAAGATCAGATCTGGACCGTTTATCCAACTCCATATCGGAGTTTCGCGAATCGCGACATGGAGAGGGAAAAGAAACAATGCAACAAGAATTGTGAAATCGCAATTTAATTGCAGCCATTGAATCAAGGTCTGATCTGGACCATTGATCTCAATCAATTTCAAAGTTTCGTGGATCGGGAGTTGAAGATGTCAAAGAATAATAACCAAAGAAATCCCGAAATCGCGATATGCGATATTGCAATTTAATCGCGGCCATCAGATCAAGATGTGATCTGGACCATCGATCCAACTCACATCAACATACCACGTCAGCTAGGAACACGTGGCATAACCAAGTAATGACAAGTGTCAGAATGATTCAAAATTTTAGGCACATGTAAGTCACGAATCAAAGTGACACGTGGGAGTATTCAACACGTGTCAATCCACGTGTGACGTCAGAAGATTTACACCACTTCAGAGTTTCGGTAATTGGGAGATGGACAGATGTCAGAGGACAAAGAGGGGATAAATGGAACAAGCCTTGTTGCACGGTCAGGTGGAGAACAGACGGCAGGTTGGGAGGAGAACGATACAAAAGGTGACATGATAGGAATGGGGCCCTTCCTCGTTACCCCACCATTCCAGACCCCCCCCCCTTAATTAAAGGCAGAATGGCAAAGGGGGTCTGGAATCACTTGAGCATCGTTGATATGAGTGCTTTAATCCTGGATTCTCAAGACATGCATGCCCAATTCTGGACCCCCCCCCTCCGCTTAAAGGTAGAATGGCAAGGGGGCTCTGGACTCCAATCCCGACCGTAGATCTGGGAGCACAGATTCTGGCCGTCCATATTTGCTCGCTGCATAACCAACGGTGCAGGTGAATTTGAACAAGATCGGAGGGAAACTGTAGCACGACATAGTATAACTGCCAGAAACCACTGATGGTTTCAGCCAGAGGACTCAAAGACACTTGAGGATGAGTGACAAAGAAGGTGAAGAGCCTCTGATAATATGCAAGAGGGATGAAGATGTTCATGGAGTTGATTGACAGTTGGATGGGCATTGAGGCCTCTAACAGAAACAAAGAAGGTGAGCTCAACTTTCACAGAGAAGATGAAGAGTCTAAATTTCCAGAGAGGTTGAGAAATCTCAGCAGAACACCCAGTGATGTTGGACGCATGGTGGAAAATGACCAGAGAAGCTAAAGAGTCACGATGATGATCAGACAGAGCACTCAAGTTGCGGAGGAATTTGGCGTGGAGTGTGCATGCAAAGGCATTGCGAATATTGCATGCACAAGATGCACAAAAGCTATAGATACATGGTACAAAGAAGAAAAGGCGAGTTGTTGTTGTTGGAGTTGTCGTGGTTGCTATGTAGAAGGATTGAAGTGTGAGCAAGGAGGCAGAGCACAGGAGTAGAAATACACAGTAGATGAAGGTTGCATTGAAGGGACATGGTGCAGAGAGTATAAAAGGTAGAAGAATAGACAGCGCAAGTCATGTGTGCGGGAAGGCAGTGAGGCAGACAGAGAAACAAAATGCAGCAGAACAGTGATGAGTCTGGTAAGCCATCGTTGAACATTATATCACTGTAATAAGTTTTAGTAGCAAAGATTTCTATTTCAGGGTGGAAGGGAGGTGCTAGGGAGGAATGTTGTCCTCATAGGTTCAAGTGGGTTCTCGAACACAGGGACTTGTAGCTTCCATCTCGTTGTAGCGAGAGAAACCAGGGTGGCAGGGTGGTGCAAGGGAGAACTCTTGTTCTCTGTTATATAGGTTGGTGCCTATATGATTGGAAGTTGGTGCTTCCATCCAGTTTCTGCTAGAAACACTCAGGGAGTTGGTGCTTCCTTCTAGTTGGTGCTAGATAAACCAGGGAGTTGGTGCTTCCTTCTAGTTGGTGCTAGAGAAACCAAGGAGTTGGTGCTTCCTTCTAGTGGGTGCTAGAGAAAACAGAGAGTTGGTTCTCGCAGCAAGTTGCAGCTTGTAAAACAGAGGTTGTACCCTCATTATAAGTTGGTGCTCATATGTATGATAATGTAAAGAATGTAACTATTACTTATCATATAAAGAAAAAGAGATTTTTACCCTGTATGGGTTTCCTCGGGAAATATCGGTCTCTGTGTTTCTCATATATGTCACTGATGATGAATGTGCCATTGTTTATTTCCCTACATTATTGTGATCATCATTTAGTGTTTCTGCAAAGAGTTTAAAAAGAAGCATAATTGTTTAAGCACGGTAACAACTGATTCACCCCCCCCCCCTCTTAGTTGTCCAACAATTGGTATCAGATCCGGCCCCCTTTTATCTAAGNTTCAGTCACTAGGCCTCCTCTATTTGATGGAACGAATTTTGCCTTCTGGAAGGTTAGAATGAGAACATACCTAATGGCCTTAGGAGCTGATGTCTGGGATGTAGTAGAGACTGGATACATAAATCCGGTTGTGCTAGCTTCCAAAGATGATAAGTTAGAATTTAGCTTTAATGCTAAGGGAATGAACACTATCTTGAATGGACTTGCAGAAGCTGAGTTTGTGATGGTGACACAGCTTCAAACTGCTAAGGAAATGTGGGACAAACTCATTAATAGTTATGAAGGTAATGAGAAGGTGAAAGATGCCAAGCTTCAAACCTACAGAGTACAGTTTGAAAAGCTACAGATGAAAGAAGATGAAACCATTGGGAAGTATTTTCTGAGAGTTAAAGAACTAGTAAATGCAATGAAAGCACTTGGTGAAAAAATTGAGGAACCCTCTTTAGTTCAGAAAATTTTGAGATCTCTCCCAGATAGGTTCAACTCAAAGATCTCATCTATAGAAGAACTTAATGATATAAATAATTTGTCCTTTGATCAACTTCTAGGAGTGTTGACTACATATGAGATGAGGATAGTTATAGATAAACCCACCTCTAGAGAAGCATCATTTAAAGCAGATAAGAATGAAGATTCTGAGCCTGATGAAATTGAAGCAAAATTCGAGAGAAGACTAAAGAAAGGACTAGGAAAGTACCAAGGTAAGCTACCCTTCGAATGTTTCAACTGTGGTAAGATAGGTCATTTTGCAAATAAATGTCCACACAAGAAACACGATCAGAACTATGAAGGTGAAGAGAAGCACAAATCCAGGAGATTTGATAAACAGAAAAGTTTATGTGTAAACAATGATGACTCCTCAGAAGAAACCGATACTCACTCTTCCTCTGAAAATAATGTAAATGACTTCATAATTATGGCCAAAGAGGATTGTGATAATGAAATCAAGGTCAATGATGAGAATGATGAAGAAGTTGTGGTTGATATGGAAGGAGAATTGATCAGTGCAATGGAAGAGATTGACAGACTCATAATTAAGAACAGAAAGAAAAAACAATTGTTGATGCAGTTTGAGAAAGATAATAAACAACCTGATGAAGACTTTGTCCTGCTAAAAGTTGAATTAGAAGAGGCAAAGAAAATCGAAGATATTCTGAAATGACAGTTATCAGAAAAGAAGGCTAGATGTGAAGCATTAGAACAAGAAGTAGTGAAATCTAGGAAAGAGATGGAGAAATTTCAAGCCTTGTACAATCAAAATCTGTCAAGTATCAAAGCCTCAGAAGAATTAACTCTCATTCTAAATCATCAAAGGAATCCAAAGCTGAAAGTTGGCTTGGGCTATGAGGAAGGATCAACTAGTGGTCAGCCGAGAAACAATGAACCCATCAAGTTTGTCAAATCTTCAACCAATGACAACAACAAACCTGCAGAAACAAAGGAAGACAATCGACCACCCAGAAGGAGTAAAGAAAAAGGTGTCAGAACTAAATCTGTAGAACAAGGAAATAATACACTCCCTGCTCAAGGAAATCATCAGTATGGAAGAAATCGATTTTCTCAAAGAAGACAACCATTTTCCAGGTAAAAAGAACGTTTCTATGGATATTGTTTCTACTGTTCTAACTTTGGCCACAAAGCTGCAAGCTGCAATCTGAATAATTACAAAGTAGATCCAAGGATAAAGTTCTTAAATAAAAAGGCCAGCACATGGAAAAGGAAAGATATTGAAAAATGTGATCTAGCACTTTCAATTCAAAAACAAAAGGCCTCCGGGAATATAGAAAGTGGATGTTCCAAGCACATGACTGGAGACAAGGATAAGCTATTGTCCATAAATAAAACAAAAACAAGAATTGTGATCCTTGAAAATGATGAACCAGGTAAAATCAAGGATAGAGGGATGATGAGTTTGAGTAATGACAATGGAGATGCCCAGTACGTTCTGCTAGAGGATGGTCTGAAACATAATTTGCTCAGTACAAGTCAAAAATGTGACAGAGGCAGTGAAGAGGTGCTCACGTCCAAAGAATGGAAGGTAAATATAAACTCAGGACAAGTGGTGAATGACAGTATAAAGAAAATTAATGATGTTGAAACTGAGTCCTCCCTTTCAAGTAAAGAAGAAGATTCAGATACAATAAAAGCATGTTCAGTTAGCACTAACCCTATGGATGCAGTAGGAGAAGAACCATGTCATAAACAGGAAGCAAAAGTCTTGAAGGTTGAGAAGGCAGACACCCAAATCAAGTTCTTGAGTAGATCCATGACTTTGGACAAGGTCTTGGATAGCCAGAGACCACCAAATGACAAATCCGATATTGGATACAACAAGGAAGAAATAAGTACTCCTAAGAAACCTGATACAGGTCCTCTATCTGTGAAAAAGAAAAGCAGGTATGAGAGTGGTTGTAGCATCTTTTTATTGTGATTGAATATGGTCATAAAAGCCTTGGATGGTAAGCATCATGAAAGAAAAATGAAAATTGCAGTGATAGAGATCAATGAGAATAAATGGGGAGATCCAAGGGTTGTTTGAAAAGTACGACCTACAATTACGCAGTATGTCAATAGCACAGCAGCTCTTCAACAACAACATTTTGTTTTACAAAATGATTTACATGACATCCTGTAGAGATAACAATAGGAAATACCTTGTCAAGGAAAGCTAACCTTTTAGAATCAAAGGAGGAAAATAGACAGAAGCAGAGAGATAACAGTGACAGGGGGAGTCATCCACTCATGAAAAGAAAAGGTTGATGAAGGAGTCCTAGTAAGAGAGGTGAGAAATTTTGAATTTTCCACAGAGGATACAGCGGAAGCTGAAGATGAACAGGTCCAAGAATCAGAAAGAGAAGACTCTGGGTTAGATACAAATATTCTACAGGCCTAAAAGATTAACTTGTGAAGAAAATGGTACATATGGAAGAACAGATGGAAATGTATGACAAATAGATCAAAATTTTAAAAGAAGGATATTCTTATGTTCAATAAGAAGAGACATTCCAGCAACTCGATTATCAAGGGCATTAGCATATCTAAATGGAAAGTTGTTGAAATTGAAAGCCTAAAGAAAACAATCGTAGAGAAAAAAGAAAAAAAATCAAAGATAAAAACAAAATTATTGCATAATATAGAAACGGGAGGAGGTTAAGATGAAGACTAAACTTCCATGTAAGCCATATTTGGTAGGATCCGAACTAAACTGCCATGTAAAACATATTTGGTAGGAGCCAAACATCTCATGTGGGATGAAATAATCAATGAAGTAGCCCAGATTTGGGATTATTTCAAAATAATAGAAGATGTAATGTTGTTGATAGATGAAGTGTATAATGTAATATGAAATGATTTCACGAAGTAGGAACAAAACCTCAAGTTTCTACTCAAATCATAAAGTTCCTACGTCTCGGATGAAATAATCAATGAAGTAGCCAAACTTTGGGATTATTTCAAAATAATAGATGATGAAATGTTGTTGATAGATGAAGTAGATAATGTAATCCAAAAAACATTAAACCTCAAGTTTCTACTGAAATCATAAACTTCCTAAATTCCAATTCTAGATAGACATTGTCAAACAAAGGTGTTAATGATAGAACAACAATGGTAATGGAAAATGAAATAATTTTCATGAAGAGGAATCTAATACAACAAGCTCAAAATGAATGCATAACATTGAAAATAAATGTGGAATATTTTTCCAACAAATTTGAGAATTTAGTGAATATGGGGTTACCTTCAATTTGTGATAAAGATGGAAAGTTACTCTCATATGAAAAATGAAGAAAAAACGTGTTCCTTTCCAAGAAAAAAGATGATAAGTTTTAAAATATGGGCAATACTTTAAGAGGACAAACCATTGTTGACCTACTCCTAGATCATTTTTGTCTTTTATGGCAGACAAAGAAAACTAAATCATCCACTTATAGTTTACATGTGACTTGAACTCATCAAAGAAGATGAAGAAAATTAGGAATTCACTAGTGGGGTTGTCTTACTTTTAAGTGTTGGAAAATGTTTAACAGGTAGCATATTCTTGTCATTGATGGAAAGTACAACAATGAAGATGGCATGGGTACAGGAAGAATGTACAGAGGATTGTTGGCATGTTTTACAGGCAGCGTAGACTTGTAATTGATGGCAAGTACAGTAGTGATGATGGCTTGAGTACAACAACGATGATCAGTGGTGCAGTGATAATCGGGGAAGAGAAACAACTGTGTTCATTTTCCTGAATTCCTGATGGTCGTCAGATCTGAATAAGAGCATGCTGAAGAGTAAAGGTTGAGAATCATTTATGTTCATTGGATCCCATCCAAAATTCCCGACAGAAAGAGGGTTGTCAGATCTGAATAAGAGCATGCTGAAGAGTAAAGGTTGAGAAGAATTTATGTTCATTGGATCCCATCCAAAATTCCTGACAGAACGAGGGACGTCAGATCTGAATATAGACAAGAAGAGCGTGCGGAAGAGAAGGATAGATCTTAGGTTTTAGATCCGAGCACAGGGTACGACCACCATTGGATCGAGGAGAACCTACATGTTCTTTAAAGTGAAAGGAGTAGAGGGCTCACAAAATCTCGAAAGAAGGAAGACCATCCATCTTCAGGTAGGACACATGGGGATAGATCGTCAGTTCGCTGACTGGAGAGTCAAAGGAACAATGTTCCCTAACCTCTCGAAATTGGGATATCTAAAATCGCGATTTAATATCAGTTGTCAAATTAAGGTTGAATCTGGACTGTTGATTCCATTCCATGTCGAAGTTTCAGGGATCCAGATTTGGATATGTCAAGTAATATCATCCACAAAAATATCGATTTCGCGATATGCAAAATCGTGACTTAATCGCAGCCATTGAATTAAGATCAGATCTGGACCGTTTATCCAACTCCATATCAGAGTTTCGTGAATTGCGACATGGAGAGGGAAAAGAAACAATGCAATAAGAATTTTGAAATCGCAATGTAATCACAGCCATTGAATCAAGGTCTGATCTGGACCATTGATCTCAGTCCATTTCAAAGTTTCGTGGATCGGGAGTTGAAGATGTCAAAGAATAATAACCACAGAAATCTCGAAATCGTGATATGCGATATTGTGATTTAATCGCGGCTATCAGATCAAGATGTGATCTGGACCATCGATCCAACTCACATCAGCATACCACGTCAGCTAGGAACACATGGCATAACCAGGTCATGACAAGTGTCAGACTGATTCAACATTTTAGGCACATGTAAGTCACGAATCAAAGTGACACGTGGCAGTATTCAACACGTGTTAATCCACGTGTGACGTCAGCAGATTTACACCACTTCAGAGTTTCGGTAATTGGGAGATGGACAGATGTCAGAGGACAAGGAGGGGATAAATGGAACGAGCCTTGTTGCACGGTCAGGTGGAGAACAAACGGCAGGTGGGGAGGAGAATTATACAAAAGGTGACACGACAGGAATGGGGCCCTTCCTTGTTACCCCACCATTCCAGACCCCCCCGCCCTTAATTAAAGGAAGAATGGAAAAGGGGGTCTGGAATCACTTGAGCATCGTTGATATGGGTGCTTTAATCCTGGATGCTCGAGACATGCGTGCCCAATTCTGGACCCCCCCCCCTCCGCTTAAAGGTAGAATGGGAAGGGGGCTCTGGAATCCAATCCCGACCGTAGATCTAGGAGCACAGATTCTGGCCGTCCATATTTTCTCGCTGCATAACCAACGGTGCAGGTGAATTTGAACAAGATCAGAGGGCAACTGTAGCACGACATAGTATAACTGTCAGAAACCACTCATGATTTCAGCCAGAGCACTCAAAGACACTTGAGGATGAGTGACAGAGAAGGTGAAGAGCCTCTAATAATATGCAAGAGGGATGAATATGTTCGTGGAGGCGATTGACAGCTAGATGGGCATTGAGGCCTGTAACAGAAACAGAGAAGGTGAGCTCAACTTTCACAGAGAAGACGAAGAGTCTCAATTTCCAGAGAGGTTGAGAAATCTCAGCAGAACACCCAGTGATGTTGGACGCATGGTGGCAAACGACCAGAGAAGCTAAAGAGTCACGATGATGATCAGAGAGAGCACTCAAGTTGCGGAGGAATTTGGCACGGAGTGTGCATGCAGAGGCATTGCGAATATTGCATGCACAAGATGCACAAAATCTATAGACACATGGTACAAAGAATAAAAGGAGAGTTGTTGTTGTTGGAGTTGTTGTGGTCACTGTGTAGAAGGATTGAAGTGTGAGCAAGGAGGCATAGGAAGGTTTCATTGAAGGGACATGGTGCAGAGAGTATAAAAGGCAGAAGAACAGACAGCGCAAGTCATGTGTGCAGGAAGGCAGTGAGGCAGACAAAGAAACAAAATGCAGCAGAACAGTGATGAGTCTGGTAAGCCATTGTTGAACATTCTATCACTGTAATAAGTTTTAGTAGCAAATATTTATATTTTAGGGTGGAAGGGAGGGGCTAGGGAGGACTGTTGTCCTCATAGGTTCAAGTGGGTTCTTGAACACAGGGAGTTGTAGCTTCCATCTGGTGTTAGCCAGAGAAACCAGGGTGGCAGGGTGGTGCAAGGGAGAACTCTTGTTCTCTGTTATACAGGTTGGTGCCTATATGATTGGAAGCTGGTGCTTCCATCCAGTTTGTGCTGGAAACACTCAGGGAGTTGGTGCTTCCTTCTAGTTGGTGCTAGATAAACTAGGGAGTTGGTGCTTCCTTCTAGTTGGTGCTAGAGAAACCAAGGAGTTGGTGCTTCCTTCTAGTGGGTGCTAGAGAAAACAGAGAGTTGATGCTCTCAGCAAGTTGCAGCTTGTAAAACAAAGGTTGTAGCCTCATTATAAGTTGGTGCTCATATGTATGATAATGTAAAGAATGTAACTATTACTTATCATATAAAGAAAAAGAGTTTTTTACCCTGTATGGGTTTCCTCGGGAAATATTGGTCTCTGTGTTTCTCATATATGTCATTGATGATGAATGTGCCATTGTTTATTTCCCTGCATTATTGTGATCATCAATCAATGTTTCTACAAAGAGTTTAAAAAGAAGCATAATTGTTTAAGCACGATAACAACTGATTCACCCACCCCCTCTTAGTTGTCCAATAATTGGTATCATATACGGCCCCCTTTTATCTAAGGGTAGATCCTAGAGCTTAAACATGACAAGCCATGAAGGGACTTCAGTCACTAGGCCTCCTCTATTTGATGGAACGAATTTTTCCTTCTGGAAGGTTAGAATGAGAACATACCTAATGGCCTTAGGAGCTGATGTCTGGGATGTAGTAGAGACTGGATACATAAATCCTGTTGTGCTAGCTTCCAAAGATGATAAGTTAGAATTTAGCTTTAATTCTAAGGGAATGAACACTATCTTGAATGGACTTGCAGAAGCTGAGTTTGTGATGGTGACGCAGCTTCAAACTGCTAAGGAAATGTGGGACAAACTCATTAATAGTTATGAAGGTAATGAGAAGGTGAAAGATGACAAGCTTCAAACCTACATAGTACAGTTTGAAAATCTACAGATGAAAGAAGATGAAACCATTATGAAGTATTTTCTGAGAGTTGAAGAACTAGTAAATGCAATGAAAGCACTTGGTGAAAAAATTGAGGAACCCTCTTTAGTTCAGAAAATTTTGAGATCTCTGCCAGATAGGTTCAACTCAAAGGTCTCATCTATAGAATAACTTAATGATATAAAGACTTTGTCCTTTGATCAACTTCTAGGAACGTTGACTGCATATGAGATGAGGATAGTTACAGATAAACCCACCTCTAGAGAAGCATTATTTAAAGCAGATAAGAATGAAGATTCTGAGCCTGATGAAATTGAAGCAAAATTCGAGAGAAGACTAAAGAAAGGACTAGGCAAGTACCAAGGTAAGCTACCCTTCGAATGTTTCAACTGTGGTAAGATAGGTCATTTTGCAAATAAATGTCCACACAAGAAACACGATCAGAACTATGAAGGTGAAGAGAAGCACAAATCCAGGAGATTTGATAAAAAGAAAAGTTTATGTGTAAACAATGATGACTCCTCAGAAGAAACCGATACTCACTCTTCCTGTGAAGATAATGTAAATGACTTCATGCTTATGGCCAAAGAGGATTGTGATAATGAAATCAAGGTCAATGATGAGAATGATGAAGAAGTTGTGGTTGATATGGAAGGAGAACTGATCAGTGCAATGGAAGAGATTGACAGACTCATAATTAAGAACAGAAAGAAAAAACAATTGTTGATGCAGTTTGAGAAAGATAATAAACAACCTGATGAAGACTTTGTCCTGCTAAAAGTCGAATTAGAAGAGGCAAAGAAAATCGAAGATATTATGAAACGACAGTTATCAGAAAAGAAGGCTAGATGTGAAGCATTAGAACAAGAAGTAGTGAAAACTAGGAAAGAGATGGAGAAATTTTAAGCCTTGTACAATCAAAATATGTCAAGTATCAAAGCCTCAAAAGAATTAACTCTCATTCTAAATCAGCAAAGGAATCCAAAGCTGAAAGTTGGCTTGGGCTATGAGGAAGGATCAAGTAGTGGTCAGCCGAGAAACAAAGAATCCATCAAGTTTGTCAAATCTTCAACCAATGACAACAATAAAACCTGCAGAAACAAAGGAAGACAATCAACCACCCAGAAGGAGTAAAGAAAACGGTGTCAGAACTGAATCTGTAGAACAAGGAAATAATACACTCCCTGCTCAAGGAAATCATCAGCATGGAAGAAATCAATTTTCTCAAAGAAGACAACCATTTTCCAGGTACAAAGAATGTTTCTATGGATATTGTTTCTACTGTTCTAACTTTGGACACAAAGCTGCAAGCTGCAATCTGAAGAATTACAAAGTAGATCCAAGGATAAAGTTCTTAAATAAAAAGGCCAGCACATGGAAAAGGAAAGATATTGAAAAATGTGATCTAGCACTTTCAATTCAAAAACAAAAGACCTCCGGGAATATAGAAAGTGGATGTTCCAAGCACATGACTGGAGACAAGGATAAGCTACTGTCCATAAATAAAAGAAAAACAGGAAATGTGATCCTTGAAAATGATGAACCAGGTAAAATCAAGGATAGAGGGATGATGAGTTTGAGTAATGTCAAAGGAGATGCCCAGTACATTCTGCTAGAGGATGGTCTGAAACATAATTTGCTCAGTACAAGTCAAAAATGTGACAGAGGCAGTGAAGAGGCGCTCACGTCCAAAGAATGGAAAGTAAATATAAAATCAGGACAAGTGGTGAATGAAAGTATAAAGAAAATTAATGATGTTGAAATTGAGTCCTCCCTTTCAAGTAAAGAAGAAGATTCAGATACAATAAAAGCATGTTCAGTTAGCATTAACCCCATGGATGAAGTAGGAGAAGAACCATGTCATAAACAGGAAGCAAAAGTCTTCAAGGTTGAGAAGGCAGACACTCAAATCAAGTTCTTGAGCAGATCCATGACTTTGGACAAGGTCTTGGATAGCCAGAGACCACCAAATGACAAATCCGATATTGGATACAACAAGGAAGAAATAAGTACTCCTAAGAAACCCGATACATGTCCTTTGTCTGTGAAAAAGAAAAGCAGGTATGAGAGTGGTTGTAGCATCTTTTTATTGTGATTGAATATGGTCATAAAAGCCTTGGATGGTAAGCATCATGAAAGAAAAATGAAAATTGCAGTGATAGAGATCAATGAGAATCAATGGGGAGATCCAAGGGTTGTTTGAAAAGTACGACCTACAATTACGCAGTATGTCAATAGGATAGTAGCTCTTCAACAACAACATTTTTCTTTACAAAATGATTTACATGACATCCTGTAGAGATAACAATAGGAAATACCTTGTCAGGGAAATCTAACCTTTTAGAATCAAAGGAGGAAAATAGACAGAAGCAGAGAGATAACAGTGACAGGGGGAGTCATCCACTCATGAGAAGAAAAGGTTTATGAAGGAGTCCTAGTAAGAGAGGTGAGAAATTTTGAATTTTCCACAGAGGATATAGCGGAAGATGAAGATGAACAGGTCCAAGAATCAGAAAGAGAAGACTCTGGGTTAGATACAAATATTCTGCAGGCCTAAAAGATTAACTTGTGAAGAAAATGGTAGATATGGAAGAACAGATGGAAATGTATGACAAATAGATCAAAAGTTTAAAAGAAGGATCTTCTTATGTTCAATAAGAAGAGACATTCCAACAACTCGACTATCAAGGGCATTAGCATATCTAAATGGAAATTTGTTGAAATTGAAAGCCTAAAGAAAACAATCTTAGAGAAAAAAGAAAAAAAATCAAAGATAAAAACAAAATTATTGCATAATATAGAAACGGGAGGAGGTTAAGATGAAGACTAAACTTCCATGTAAGCCATATTTGGTAGGACCCTAACTAAACTGCCATGTAAACCATATTTGGTAGGAGCCAAACATCTCATGTGGGATGAAATAATCAATGAAGTAGCCCAGATTTGGGATTATTTCAAAATAATAGAAGATGTAATGTTGTTGATAGATGAAGTGTATAATGTAATATGAAATGATTTCACGAAG
>ML842963.1:360-39095 GCA_009831015.1 Picea engelmannii
AGGCATTTTTTCTTTGGCAGGCCCTGTCCCGACGTGTCATCCATCCATTTGCATCAAACCTCCATCCTTTTTTGCCTGTTCAGCATGTCTTTTTCCGGAGGCGATTCTGGGAAATTGAAGATGGATTTTCAAAATCCAAGAGAGATTTTTTCTCAACATGGGCTGAAGAAAAAAATCCTCTCTCATTTTTTTCATAGGTGCCATGAGCAGGGAGAATTGAATTCATCTTCGAGGCCCTTTTTTCCAGTTTTTCATTTTTCTGTTACAGTCCTCATTTTGTGGGAGATGTTATGGCCAGTTGGAGGTGAATTTGGCGAAACCGATGGAGTTTTTTGTCCAACACATGCCCATATACAATAAAATCATTCATTTTTTTCCCAAGTGTTAGCGTTGAAGAGAAACAGATGTATGTTCGGACCCCTTTTTTGCATAAATTAGGCTCGTCTTTCATGGCGGACAGTTCCAGATTTTGGGGGATTTGTGACTATTTTTGGCCGAGGCAGTTGAATCCAACTTCCAAAACTTATGGGGAGATTATTCCAAGAATATTAAGAATAGAATTGGTTTAATGCACCCTCTGTCTTTGGCTTGGTATAGTTTTTTATGTTTTCCACTGAAGATTAAACTTAGAATTCTTATTTGCTCTGCGTTTAATTGGTTTTCTTGACCTGTTCCATCTCACCCATTTCATTTAAATTAAAGGATCCAGTGAGTTGTCTACCTTGCCCTGCAAATATTAGCTTGTTGACATGGATTTTTGATCGTTCGTTTCAGTGACTCCATAGCCCATGTTTTCTCTTCTCTACCTATACCTCATTCCTATGAACATAACCTATCCTACATAGCTAGCCTAATATCCTATTTCAAACAAATCTATATCACCCAGAGATATCCCTCTCTGAGTCTTGGAGGGCTAGATCCAAGACTCAAAGTGGTTTTTATGTTGCCTCTGTGACTCCCATCACAACCTTGGGAAAATTACAGAGTGCTAACATGTGTCTTGCAATTATTCTTCTTCCTCAACTTCTTCCTCGACTTATTCCTCAATTTCCTTAATTTCTTCACTTTATACAGCAGAGATTTGTCCACTAGGAGGTGTTTGAAGGTTCCTCTTGAAAAATGGCCTAAAAGGTCTCTTGGATACTTCAACAAACTTTCCTTTAACATCAACCATTTCATTTTCCAATGTTTATATGAAATTCTCAAGACTATCCATATCAAAAGAATCCTTATCCTTATTTTCTTCCTTTATAATAACTTTCTTCGTTGTCTGGGAATATCTAGGTTCCTCTGCTAAAGATTGATTTGCAATACTAGGCATCTCTTTTTCAACCTCTAAAGCTTCCCGCATTTCTCCAGTTAAAGTATTTTTGGTTGCACGTTTAACAAACAGAGCAATAAAAATTGGCAAAGCAGAAGAATAAAAATTAACCTGGATGTCAATTCCAGGTTTGAATGTATCAGGCATTTTATTAAGAAATTTAAGGAATCTTTGATTAAAATATTTAATTTTTTTATTTTGGACCATTTTAATCTTAGACAATTCAACAAGAAGAGTAGACTGGGGAAGTCAAATAAGGGATGAGAGGGGAAATATAGTTGGCTGCAAGAGAACCTTATTGAGTTAGGAATTTATGTGAGTGGATTGAAAAATTTTGTGACTTACCATGAACGGAGTGAAACCTTTAAGTTAATAGGTCCTAAATAATAGAAAGGTTCTCGTTATTATAGAGGAGATTTCCCCAGTTATAGTTTGAGAACCACCTGTTGTAGTTCCAAGTGAAAATATAGATCTAGGAGTGGATTCAACTCTAATGATTGAAACCCACCTTTTCCATTTCCTTCAACCTAGTTAGATCCAAGGGGGTAGGTAAATGAGTTTGCTAGGCTTAGAATGAATAATCCTAGCAGCTTTTTGGTTAGAAACAAAACTTAGAAACCTTAGAATATGAGCTTTAGAGGAAATGCATGTGGCACTTTTCTTTGTGTTCTTCATGAACAACCACTTGGATTTTCTTGGCTTTATAACCAACCACCACTTCTGTAGTAATGTTTTTATCCCTTGAATTGATACATCAGTTACATGATCATGGGTTATTTACATTAAATAAAATTTATGACTATTTCCTCCTCCATGAGTGGTTGGGACTATTGTTAAGGCCATAACGAACCTTCTTGGGCTCACACTTGGGATTCTAGTGTGGTACTTATATCCTCCTACTCCCACGCCTCCCTCAGTCAGGTTTTATCATCACCAATTTTTTTTAAAAACAAGTCTTCAAAGGTATCCCAACTTGGAATAGAATTAGCTTGTAGCCAACTTGGAATAGAATTAGCTTGTAGTGAAAAGTACCAAGTGGAAGCCTCTCCCCAGAAGGTGTAGGGAAACATCCTACAAACGATGTCTTCTTCATCAATGTACCTAATATTAATGGCCAACCTAAATTTATTAATATGGTCTTCAAGAAAAAAAAATTATTCAGGATTAAATTTGGGTAACCACTTCTCAGGGTTTTTTGGAAGATCATGTTGAGCTCCAGGAACATTAACTTCTCCTAAAGTTCTCCATACCCTCCTTGGTTGATTAAAACCAACCATAATGATAGTTTGTTGCGGAGGAGGTTGCTAAGGTGGAGGAGTGAGTAAAGGTATATGTGGAGGAGTTGGAGGTCGATTCCACCACTAGCTATTGTAAGAAATGCTCTTGGTTGTTGCGTATGTAGTGAGATATCAAACAGTTCAACCCCTAATATTTGACTTTGATCTCTGGTCAGAACATTGAATTCATATAAAAAAATATTACCAGTTTCTGAAGATCTTTGTGAGGATTCACCCTAAATGGTGAGGCTTTCAATACACGGTATAATATGTTGGATTTATGGTGAGGCAATAGGATTTGAAGAAGTTTCAAGAGGAAGGTCAAGGGAATATGGATCAGTCAAATATATTTGAACAAGATTTTCATACCGAGAGGTATGAGTTGAAGTTTAAACAACACCAGGTCAAGGAGGAACAACTTCAGAGCTTAAGGATGTAGATCTTGATGTTGATCTTGAAGTTGCAAGATATATTGAGGGAGAAGGTGATATATTAGGATGGATGTCAGGTTTGTGTGTTCTTTTGGCCATTCACTATCAGAAGGACCTCCTTCTAGCACCAAAAATGTTGATGGTTAGAATTGACCATGATCAACATTAAGGGTATCAACCAGTCATGGTGCCAATTAGAACCTTTTCTATTTGGTATGGGGATCCCAACTAGTTATAATGGGTCTGGTTACCCTTATGGAAACCTTTCTCTAATGAATGGAGACTTAAAAATAATAACTAATACAAAAATAATGATTTAATTTAAATTACAAATGAGAGTAATCAAAATCTAAAGCAATAATATCTATTATCCTAATTATATCTACTATTCTAATTATATCTTGGGAATAACAATGTATGTGAAATCAAATAAATAGCAGTAATCAAAAGATGTAGATCTATTTAACTACTACTATAAATTTATATCTGTAGATGATAAAATTTCTCATTCAAATAGTTAAATGATAATCAATCATCAACAGATATTCACACACATGTAAATGAATTTCGGTGAAGTAATAATAACATTAAGTAAATGATCAACAGTAATCAATCACTAAAACATCAATATCACAACAAAAGAAATATAAAGATTTCAATGAATAATAGAAACAATGCATAAGAGTAATAGTACCAATATACAGAGATTCTCATTCCAATTTATGAAATGCCAAAGTTTCAACACATATATATTAAGAGAAAACTCAACAACAGTGCAAAGTCTTGTGTTTTTTCAAAATTTAGAACCCCCATTTTCCGAGTCTCTTCATACTATTTTTATAATAAAGAGTTATGATATACACATATATCATTAATAAAGATAAACATCAACTCCTCAAAACTAGGAGGGAAATCATATCTAACTTATCGATTACATGTTCTAAATATATATGAAAATATTAAAATCATAACTAAGTCTTAACAAACTTTACAAAAATAAAAGATCGTTGTCTCAAAAATATCGAGTAGCCAGTATGCACCTAACAATGAAAATAAATTGATAGACAAAGTGAACTTGGCTTGATCACTTCTAGAGATACGAATCTTTTATTGAAAACGTGTGAATCATAAAATAGAACAAATTAATAACAAACACACTTTAAATAGAGTAGCTACAAAATCTTCGATTCTGTAGTTTCTTTTAAATAAGAAAATACAACTAATAAAACCAATCACATTGATTCGCAGACCTCAAAAATGAAAATCAGACTTCAAGCAAATTTTGAAGACTGGACATTAATCTTGTAATACTCGGTTTTGAGCCCCCATATTAAATCATGTATTTTGTTAATTTATGAAAGGTCAGAGTGCCCAAACAATCAAAAGAGGCCAATGTTCCTAGGAAATGTAATGTTTTGATCATTATTAATAATAAAATACATCATTGGTTGCAATACAAACAAGGAAAAGAGTTATAGGGAGCTATGATTCCACAAAAGAGGGGGCTTGAGGGGCTAAGTATTTATTTTATATTTTATTTAACCATTTTTTTTAATGGAGGATATCAGTTACATGAGCTTATTGGGTGAAGACCATGTGGATCTTTAATTCCAATAATTATATATAAACACACCTTTGGGTTGTTTGGGGGTTCACTCATTGTTCATTTTTCACACCTTTCATTATTTTGGCTCTCTTCATTCACTTTTTCACCCACTCCTCATTCCTCATTCTTTTTTAACTTGTCTTGGGAAGGAAAAACGAATTGTTGGAGAGGAGCCATTGTTTTGTTGGCTATAATGATTGCTAGTGCATTTCATCCATGAATTAATACCTGCATGTCTGATATGCATTGGAATATATTAATTTTTGCTCATAGCTATGAATCCTGAGAGTCCCAGCATGAATATTCTTGACCAGATGCATTGGATCCTTGGAAGGAGGTGGATATATTGAGGGACTGCATGGTAGAGAAGGGGGTCAATTATCTTGGGTTGTACAAGTTGGATAGAAGAGAGTTGGTGTACTTTGGATTACTGTGTGTGTTGAGAAACTTGTGAGAGATTGAGTGTTGACTAGTTTGGGAAGCTAAGCGACACCCTGGAACTGTCCTTTTGGATTCATAGCCCTAGATCGGGGGTGAAATTGTTATTGAGATTCAAAACAACAATGTATATGATAGGGTGGAACATCCTTGGTTTGTAGCTAGTCGGTGATTTGTTTCATTAAAGATAAGTGCTCTCTGTCATGGTTTTATTTACTTGTATATTTATTTCCGCTATGTATTAATTATAATATCTGAGATTCATGTTTATAATGTTCATGCTTGCTGGTTATTGTTGTGTATGGAATTGCATTCATTTCTTTTATGTTGTAGCATGAATCTTGATCTATTCATGTGAATATTTCATGCCTCTTTGTTAATTAAAAATTTATCAAAATTCAAAATCAGTCTAGAAGTGATTTTGGAAGTAGTGTGGTCAATCTCTGGGTGGTTGGGTACGTTACAGATTAGTATCATTGCTTTTGGTTCAACACCAAACTGATATGGGCTAGAACTAGTGCAAATTTGAAAAACTTCGTTATTGCAAATTTGTTTGTGACAAATTTGGGAGGAAAACGAAGAAGAACAGAAGTGAAATCCCTAAAGTCTGAGCATATTTCAAATTTCAGTGCTTCCGACTAGTTAAATAAGTGATTTATAGCATCAATTGAATTCAGTTTTGGAAGTCGAATTCTTGTAATTTTCATGAAAACACTGTAGTTTTGTGGATTGATGACCTAGATTAATTCGACCTAGAAAATCAAGGGTCAAGATTCAATAATAGAGGTCCGAGAAAGGAATTATTGATAGGCCTTTAGGAAGGAAGGTTCATAAATACCTTGGAGTTGGAAGTCCAAAGAAGAGAAGCCCGATGGTAGAATGTCGAAAGAACAAGATCCATTAGATCAGTCGAGATCATTCTCAGTCATTAGATCTCCCAAAGATGTTCTTTTCAGAGAAAAAAAAAATCAGAAGATCTCGTTCAGAAGAGTTCTGATGGTATCGAGAAGGGAATGTTCTTCGATACCCTCTAGTCACAGTGACGAAACTTACCTAATCTTTTTCACTTTGAGTGAAAAGTTTCAACAATATAAAGAAAGAAATATTCTTCAATACCCTCTGGTTGAAGCAACAAAACTTAACTAATCTTTTGAACTCCAATTGAAAACTTTCGACGATATTGACAAAGGAATATTCTTCGATACCCTCATTTTCAGAGCAGTGAAACTTCATCAATCTTCTGAACTCTGAATGGAAAGTTCTAACGATATCAAGAATGGAATATTCTTCCATAACCTCATTTTCAGAGTAGTGAAACTTCGTTGATCTTCTGAAATCCAAAATGAAAATATCTGACACTATCAAAAAGGAATATTCTTCGATACCCTCATTTTTTAGCAGTGAAACTTCGCCAATATTTTGGCTTCCGAATCAAAAGCTGCGACAATATAAAAAGAGAATATTCTTCGATACCCTCTTTTTTTAATCCCATTTGAGCCCAATTCTTCAACACTCTAAATGAGAACCTTTGATAGATGGTCCATATCTATTCCTATTTTAAGATCAACGATGCATATTTCCTCGTAGGAAAAATTGCTCGATAGTGTAAAAAAAAATAATATCTAGATCCATTTTCTTATTGAGATGATCTCTACAAAAGTTCCAGAGAGGGTCATTGTCCATTTTTGCTTGGATTTGTCAAATATGACGAAATAATGGTTTTTAAAGATCTGGGTCTAGATCATTGGAAGAGTTCTAGACTAAGTTGAAATTCATTGAGAGTGTACATAAAGTAGACACAAAAATAACCCACAAAAAAAATGAACAAATCCTAAGGGGATTGGAATGGGGATGTTGAAATAGGCCAAAATCCACTATTATGGGCCAGTGTTTTAAGATTTTTTAGATTTTTCGGAGGAAAAGTAACCCCAAATCACAAAACTGAAAATTTTAGTATATTTGACATTTTATAAAATCATCAATGCAAAAAATTTTGGTTGAGTGAAAATTTTCCATAAGTGCACATATTGAGAGATACCCAGTTTTTTATTGGAGTATCAAATTGAAAATATGAAAGTTGTTATGAATTCCTTGTCATTTTTGTTATCTATTATTTATATAAAAGTTTCTCTAGTTCCTGACATATTTTATTTTGAAGTTGATTGAAGTTGACATTTCAATAAAATTTCACCAGTGGAGAAAATGCACAAATGGGGTGAAAGTGACTTTTTCAGGAAGCCATAAATTTCAACTCATAAATCATATCGGGGAAATAGTACAGTCATTGAAAATATGATTCGGAGATGAATGACCTGGAACTATTATAATTTGGAGAATTGTGATATAAATATTCATAAATTGAGCAAAAAAAAAGGACCTATAGCATTAATTGACAATTTGTTATGATATGCATATTTCTAACAAAAATGGTTGCTTCCACATTTTGCATAATTATAGGGTATAAACATATCATTTCAATATAAGAATCCATATTAGAGAAATGGAAGGAGAGGAAGCCTTCTGTCATGATAAAGAGGTTGAAGAACTAAATATCAGTGTTGGTAATGCAGAGACATAATCAAATGGACACAAGAGCAGCGGGGAGTAAGAAACATTAATAGAGACTATGAGAAGCCTAAGAATAGAATTACAGAGCTAAAAATAAGAAAACATGAAGTTGATAAGAGAACAAAATTGACACAGACCCCCACCCTCACCTGGGGTTCGTTGACCTCCTGATATAAGGATATTTGAATCATCGGAGCTGGATCAACTCACAAGATCCTCCCTAGACCTTTTATTAGCTTTCCACAAGCCCCTTTTCTTTAAATTCAGGCCAAAATGGATCCCTGGTGGTGTCCTTCTAGTCAAGCAATACCTTCTCATGACCTTGGGCTCAAAACAAGGGGCTTACATGTTTTTCTCCACCAAATTCGGGACTTCGGGCCCTTTGTGCTTTTGGTGAAGGTTCCATGCAACTCACAGGCACTTTCCTAGCACTTTACCTTTTAAAATTTTTAATTATGGGCAGTAGCTCCCTTCGCTAGGCCCCTTTCCTCATATGACCTTGAGCTATGACCCAAGGCTCAATTCAAGAGGCACTAAATGTTTTGTCTTTGGGACCCTTGGCACCCACACTTCTCCAAGCTCCTAAAGTGTTATGCCTCTGAGTTCATGGGATTGCTCCATGTGTCAACTTCCAAATCAGTGGCTGGAAAACATTTTTGGCCTTCAGGCCTTTGGTAACTACTGGTCAACTTTCTTCTCCTTATTCCTAAAGCTTCTACCTGCCGAACCCCTCTCCCAGTGACAACTATCGATTACATCAACGGTCTAGATGGATTCCGGGACTCCGGTCCCAGGGAGTCCTCCACTCCTTATGTTTCTCTTTGTCCCAAATAATGAATCCATTAAGGGCTCAATATGCTTCCATGTGTCCCTTGATCTGATGGTCAAGATGGGGTTCGAGCCTCCGATCCTTCAAGGGCCTCGCTTCACACAATTAACTTTTCTATTTTTTTGGAGTGCTTCTCCTCCAAATTGTAGGACCTAGTGACACCTATCATCACAACTGGAGGGCCCAAATTTGCTTTTCTCCTTTAGGACCTTGGCTATCCCACTCCTTGTACACCTTCAAACCTCTAAATATACTAAGTGTCAAAGGTCTTAGGGGTTATCCTTCATGCAGATTCCCTAGATCTAAGGGACACAAATGTGTTGAGTCATCCAGGGATTGGACTTCTCTGTGTTTATCTTTCATGCAACTTCCTTAGATCTAATGGTTGTCGGTCCTCCACACCTAGATCCGACAGTTGAAATATAGTCTCCCCATGTGCACTCCTCCACTTGCCTGGATGCATATTTAATGGTCTAGATTACTTCTAGATGTCGATCCAATGACTCCTTTTCCTTCTCCCTTTTGTTCACTTCTCCTTCCTTCTAATGAAGGATCCTTCAGGTTTTTCAAAGGCTTTGACCTTTGATCCCTTAATCAGACTCTAACCACACAGCCTCAACCAGTGCTATACCTCCTGATCTTTTGACTCCTTCAAGGATTTTGAAGGGCTTGGCTCTTCGTGCTATCCCTCTGTACAGACCAATTCTTTAATCCCAGTCTGCATTATGATGGTTTCTACCTCTCCTGAGCTTAGAACTTCATACAAGTTTTCCTCCTCGCACAACTCTTGTGGTCGCTATCTCTTTTGAGATTTTGTAGACTCTTTTGAGGATTGTGGACCACTGGCACACCCCTTGATGCCTTTCCCACTGTCTGAGACTTGGACTGCACTCGGTCTTTTGCACTCTTTGCATAGATTTTGTGCGCAAAGGCATTATCTCTCCTGAGTTTGAAACTACTCGAAATTTATAAGGGTCTTAGCCTTTTTTCTTCCATAGAATACTCTTGATGCCCTCTTGGAAACTCAACATTATTCCTCCTAAGCTATCTGAACCTGAAGGTTCTTAGCTTCTACAACTCTTTGTAGGCCCTTTCTTCTAGAGTGTTCAACAACTTTGTTCTCCTCAATTCCTCCAACACTTTAGAAAGGTGTTGGCACTGTGCACTCCTTGCACTTGCTCAAAGCACTCCTTGTTGATATTACAGATTATTCAGTAACTATGGTTGTGCTTTCTCTGCACAAACTTTTCTCTAGAGTATTCAGTAAATCTAACGCTCCTTCTGAGTTTGTAATTGTTCTGGTGTTCCCATCTGGCACGTTCTCCTCTTAAATTCTAAACATAATTCAAGCACGCACTCCTTGCATTGGCTTCATAGAGTTTTAACACTCTATTGCACACTCCTTGCACTTAGCCTAAAAGAACCCAAAATTCTGAGCAAACCCACAAACATATAGTGGATTCCATCCTACTCCTGTAGATTGAAACTTATTCATACATCTACAACATTCACATAAACACACATAATAACCATTCAAATACATTCATAAACAAACATAGAACTCATATAATCAAAAAGAACCTTACATGCAGGAAAAATAGTATGTTTGTATTTATATTTGAATGCTTGATTACAATATGTGCAGGTTGGACTGCAACAGAGTCTCAACTCTCTTCTCTCCTTAGCTTACAATGATTTTCCATATAACTTCAGCAACCTCTACTAGGCATATGTTACAATGATTTATACAATAGGGACTCATTGAGATTTCCCTCTAAGCCACCTGAGTGTTATCCTATCACCATTACAAACACCTATCTACCAAAGCTTATTACATTGAATAAACATGTACATCTCAGATCTTTTCAACTCGATCATTAATAAAGGCATTTACATCCATCCTGTACAAAGGCCATAAATTGACTTTCCTCAAGCCTCCAAACATTTAATACATTTAAATGTAATTAAGATTTTAAATTGGGTTCAAAAATGAGAGGGTTGGTGCCTCTCCCCCTTCTTGAATGTGTGTTGATATGTTGAATTGTTGGCACATGCTAAGGTGGAAAGATGCTCCTGCATCATACTCCACTACTAGGAAAATCATGATATTCTGCTCATGAGCTCCTATGATCAACTATTCAAATCCTCCTGTATTCCAAACCTCTCTTTGGAGTTGTTCACCTAATCCTCTGTTATGATGTTGATGTTGTTGTCTTGATGCTACTGCAGAATCTCCTCTGTATAGTGTTCTCTTGCTGATAAATTCTTGTTGGTTGACTCCAACATCAGCTCCTCGATATCCTATATCACTCTATCTAGATGGTGTAATGGATGACTCCTCCTTGGCAGTCTTTTTTGTTACACCTCCCTACACACATCAAAGGGAAGATCATATTGACCTCCCATGCTATATTCATCTCCTCTGGCATGATTTTTCCACTCCTCTATAGACTCCAACTCGGTAGCCTCACTACTGAGCTATTGCTCAGCTATCTCCTCTGACAGATTGAATTTTGTCATCTCCTTTGTCTCTTCTTGTGCTTTCACAAGTCCAACTTCATCTAGTTGTCCCTCTGGATGTAATTTCTCATGACTATGCATGAATTCATCCTCTTGGTAGTCTTTCTTGTGCCTAGATGGCATAGCCAATCCTCCAACAATTTCAATTCTTTCTCCCATGGAGTGAGCATTTAAATAGTATGCTCCTCTTCCTTCATCTCCTCTTGGGAAGATGTCAATTTATGCACCATATTCTCCTCCTTGACAATATGCATTGGCTATCCTTCCTCTTATGTACTCTCAACACATGCTTTGGCCTCAACTTGGCTGCTTGGCAGGAATATCTCAATTCCCCCAATGATCAGAATGGATTTTTTATCCTCCCCTGTCAACACTCCTTTCTAAAATGAATTCACCTATGAGCTCCTGATACTTTTAGATAGTCTCAATCTATCTCCCTTTCACACCTACAAATATAGGATTTCACTTCTTCCCTCTTGGAAACTCATGAGATCTCCAACTAATCTCTTCTCCTCCTCGTCACTAAGGTTTTCTCCTACTTCTGGCTTGCAAATGCAAACCTGCTCCTCCATGTCATTGAGGTTTTCAACCTGCCTTAGCCACCTCTTCAACTCATGTTGTTTCCTCCTATCTAACAAATTTTGGATAGGCCACCCTTCTCTCCTCCTCAAGGGCCACTCATACCTCCAGCTTCCTTTTGCTTCTTGCTACATCTTCAACATCAACCTCTCTAGTTCTTCTCTTGTCTCCTCGAGCTCTTTATCCACTTGTTCTTTCTTCATCTAATGGTGGTCTTTTCTCTAACCTCTTCCATGGCCTTCAGTAGCCATATTCACCTTCTCTATCTCAAAGAACATGGTTGGTTCTTTTGGCTCATCCCACCTGGATGTCTACTTTCTACTCTGCAACTGAGAGCACCTCCAAATTCCTCCTACAATCCACCTGGTTGTGTAATGATTGTTGCACACTTGCAATCAATCCTCTATAGAGAATCAACACTATGTCTTCTCCCTTTGCCTATTGTATGCAAGAAAAAATATGCTCTAATACCACTTTGACATAAACCCCCACTCTCACTTGGGTTCTACTAACCTCTCATTTTAAGGATCTTAAAATCACTAGAGCTGGATCAACTCACAAGATCCTCCCTGGACCTTTTCTTAGCTTTCCACAGGCCTTTTTTCTCTAAATTCGGGCCAAAATGGCTACCTAGTAGGCTCCTACTAGATGGACGCTACATTCTTGTGACCCTAGGCTCAAAATAAGGGGCTTACCTTCTATTCTACACCAAATTCTGGACTTCGGGCCCTTTGCGCTTTTGGTGCAGGTTCCTTGAAACCCGTGGGTGGTTTCCTGGCGCTTTTCCTTTTAAAATTTTGAATTACGGGCACTAGCTCCCTTCACTAGGACCCTTTTCCCATATGAACTTGGGCTATGACCCATGGCTCAATTCAAGGGGCGCTAAACTTTTGGGCTTCAAGACCCTTGGCACTCACACTTCTCTAAGCTCTCGAAGTGTTATGCCTCCTAGTTCACGTGATTGCTCCACATGTCCACCTCCAAATCAGTGGATGGAAAATATTTTCATCCTTCGGGCCTTTGGTAACTCCTAGTTAACTCTCTTATCCTTGCTCCTAAAGCTTCTACCTCTCGAACCCCTCTCCCAACCAACAACTATCAATTAGATCGATGGTCTGGATGGACTCTGGGACTCTAGTCTCTAGGAGTCCTCCACTCCTTGTATTTCTCTTTGTCTTGAATAACAACCCTTGAAGGGCTCAATATTTTGTCACATGTCCTTTGATCCGATGATCAAGATGGGGTTCAGGCCTCTGGTCATTTAGGGGCCTCGCTTCACATAACTCACTCTTCTATTTTTTCGGAGTGCTTCTCCTCTGGATTGCAGGGTCTAGTGACACCTATCCTCACAACCAAATGACCCATATCTACTTTTCTCCTTTGGGACTTCGACTATACCACTCCTTGTACACCTTCAAATCTCCAAATATACGAAGTGTCAAAGGTCTTAGGGGTTATCCTTTTTGCATCTTCTCCAGATCTTACAGCCACAAATGATTTGGGCCCTCCAGGGATTAGACTCCTCTGCACTTATCTTTCATGCAACTTCCTCAGATCTAATGGTTCACGGTCCTTAGTGCCTAGATATGACAGCTGAAATATAGTCTCCCCATGTGTGCTCTACTTTCTTGGACGCAGCTTTAACATTCTGGATTACTCCTGGATGTCGATCCAATGTCTCTTGTTCCTTCTCCCTTTTGTGCACTTCTCATTCCTTCTAATGAAGGATCCTTCACATTTTTCAAAGGATTTGAACTTTGATTCCTTGGTCGGACTCTAACCACATAGCCTCGACCAGTTTTATACCTCCTAATATTTTGACTCCTTCGAGGATTTTGAAGGGATTGGCTCTTTGTGATATCCCTATGTACAGACCAACTATTTAATCCCATCCTGCATTCTGACGATTGCTACCTCTCCTGAGCACCTGCTCAAAGCACTCCTTGTTGATCTTACATAGTATTTAGTAACTATGGTTGTGATTTCTCTACACAAACTTTCCTCTAGAGTATTCAGTACCTTTTAGGCTCCTTCTGAGTTTGTAAGTGTTCTAGTGTTCCCGCCTTGCACATTCTCCTCTTGAATTATAAAAATAATTCAATCACGCACTCCTTGCATTGGCTTCATAGAGTTTCAACACTCTGTTGTGCAGTCCTTGTACTTAGCCTAAAAGAACCCAAAATTATCAGCAAACCCACAGATAGATAGTGGATTATATCCTACTCCTGCAGATTGAAACCTATTCATGCATCTACAACATTCACCTAAACACACATAATAACCATTCAAATACATTCAGAAACAAACATAGAACTCATATAATCACATCGAACCTTATATGCAGGAAAAAATGCATGTTTGTATTTATATTTGAATGCTTGATTACAATATGTGTTGGTTGGACTACAACAGAGTCTCAACTCTCTTCTCTCCTTGGCTTATAATGATTTTCCATCTAACTTCAGCAACCTCTACTGGGAATATGTTACAATTATTTATACAAGATGGGCTCATCGAGCTTTCCCTCCAAGCCACCTGAGTGTTATCCTATCACCATTACAATGCCTATCTATCTAGGCTTATTACATTGAATAAACATGTACGTATCAAATCTGAGGCGATGCTCAGTATTTGTCCAACTCAAGACTTAATAAAGGAATTTACATCTAGCCTATACAAAGGCCATAATTTGACTTTCCTCAAGCCTCAAACATTTAATACATTTAAATGCAATTGATATTTTAAATTTGGTTCAAAAATGAGAGGGTTGGCACCTCTACCCCTTCTTGAATGTGCATTCATGTGCAGAATTTTTGGCACATGTTGAGGTGGAAATATGTTCCTGCATCAAAAATCAAATAAATTCTCAAGTAATGCAAAGCTTAAATCATTTTCAGAGGCAAACAAAGAATGGATCAAACTCAAAACAAGAGGAAGAGGGAAGATATCATGAAAGAAGAGATAAATACAAAATATATGGTTATTCAAGAAGTGCTAGCAGAACTCATATACATCACTCACCTCATTACTCATCCAGGAAATTGTATGCATCTGAAGATTCCATAAGTAGTCCAAAGGTGTCTCTTGTTATTCACCAAATAAGAAGACATGAATTAGACAGTTTGCAAGGAGAGCTGAGGAAGCTTAAGCCACCATCCTTTGATGGTGAAACAAAAAATGAAGATGATGTTGAATCAAGGTTTCTTAGACTCACGATGTATTTTAAATTGCATAACTATTCATCAAACCTAGAAGCTAGAATTGCCACTTACCATCTACATGGAAAATATGTTATGTGGTGGGATCAAATTAAGAAATTTGAACACATAAATGAGAGCATTATCACTTGGAAGCAATTCAATAAATATTTTTAGAAGGAGTACCTTTCAAATCACTTCTATGACAATAAAATGCAGGAGTTCTTTAAACTTGGGCTAGGAAGCATGACCATGGAAGAGTATGAAAAGAAGTTCTTGGGACTGCTAAAGTATGTGGGGTATATAAAATATGAGAAGGTGAAAAAACAGAGGTTTTTGAGTGGACTGCCTTCATTTTATAAAGACAAGACTCAATAGGATGAGCATGAGACATTGAATGAGACCATCAAGAAGGATAAGTACCTATATGAGAAAGGAAATGGTAGAGAGTCTATGCAGAAATCTTGGAAGGATAAGAAGAAAGAGAAGTATGATCAGAGAAAAAAAGGATTCAAACCTTCTTTCAACAAAAATAGCCCAAATAAAAATCATCCAGACTAGCCTACTAAGGATGAATCCAAGAGAGAATACTCCATGGGAAAAAGGGGAAGACCACCAATCCAATGTTGGGGATGCAAATAAGATATTTTGTACAAGGATTTACCTCACATAAAATACAAAGTGAATACCATGCACATCATCCAAGAGGCTACAACAGTAGAAGACATGAGAACAATCTATGCAACATTAGAATATTCAGGAGAAATTCATTGTTACATCAATCCTATAATAGTGGATAGATTACATTTGGAGAAAAATAAGCTTGAAAAATCAAGTTTGGCTCAACTAGCCAATGGAACCAAAAGAAGGATCAATGAGATGGTCATAGGTTGTTCCATAAGTATTAACAGAGTGAATACTAGTGTTGATATAAATATTATACCATTGGGATATTATGATATTCTAATTGGAATGGATTGGTTGGACAAACATCATGTTGTCCTAGATTGTCACAATAAGACATTTACATGTCTTGATGAAGAAGGAAAACATATCACTATGAAAGGAGTTCCAAGACCTATTTCTATAAGGGATAGTTCAGCCTTACAACTGAAGATATGTTTTAGGAAAGGATGTCAATTGTATGCGTCCCATTTGGAGGAGCCAAAAAGGAAAAAAGGGCTAAGCCTTGAATATTTTTCGGTAGTACAAAAGATTGAATATGTATTCCAAGAAATACCAAGATTTCCACCAAAGAGGGAGATATATTTATCTATTGATTTAGTATCAAGAGTTTCCCCAGTATCAAAAACACCTTACATAATGAGTACACTATAATTAAAAGAATGACCAATTTAGTTGGAAGAATTGTTGAAGAAAGGGTACATACGTCAAAGTGTTTCACCTTGGGGAGCACCAATACTATTTCTCAAAAAGAAGGATGGAACATTGAGGTTGTGTATTGACTTTTGACAGCTGAATAAAGCCACTGTGAAGAAAAAATATCCTCTACCCAGAATCGATGACCTATTTGATCAACTAAGAGGGGAAAAATATTTTCAAAGATAAACTTGAGATCAAGATACCATCAGGTAGGAATCAAGGAAGAAAACATCAATAAGACAACCTTTAGAACTAGGTATGGGAATTATGAGTTTGTAGTGGTGCCATTTGGACTGTCCAATGCACCAACTATATATATGTTCTTAATGAATGGCATATTCAGAAATTATTTGGATAAGTTTGTCATAGTATTCATGGATGATATACTTATCTATTCTAAGTCATGGGAAGAGCATGAACATCACCTAAGATTGGTATTGCAAGTGTTGAGGGAACATCAGTTGTATGCCAAGCTTAGTAAGTGTTGTTTTTACCAAGAACAAATCCATTACTTGGGACACATTATTTCATAACAAGGCATAGCAGTGGATCCAGAGAAGATTGAAGCCATTAGAGGATGGCTAACACCCAAGAATGTTTCAGAAGTCAGATATTTTATGGGATTAGCTGGTTACTACAAAATATTTATAGTAGGGTTCTCTAAGATTACTCATCCCATCACTTCTTTGCAAAAGAAGGTAATTAAATTTGAATGGATAGTTGATTGTGAAAAGAAATTTAATTTGTTGAAAGAATTAATTGCCAGTGCACCTATTTTAAAGATTGTTGACCCAAATGAAAGTTTTGTGGTATGTATAGATGCATGCAAGGACTTGGTGGAGTCCTCACTCAAAATGGACATGTCATTGATTATGAGTCCGGAAATCTTAAAGAACATGAGAGGAATTATGCCACACATGAATTGGAACTTGTTTCCATTGTTCATGCATTGAAGATGTGGAGGAATTATATCATGGGGAAGAGATTTGAGTTAAGAACAAACCATAGTGGTCTGAAATATATTTTTGAACAACCAACTTTGATTTCCAAGAAAACAAGATGGATGGAATTTTTAATTGAATACAATTTTAACATCAGGCATATCAAAGGAAAAGAAAATAAAGTTGTGGATGCACTTAGTAGAAGACTACATTTCATGCATGCTACAGTCATTAGTATGCATCAATAAGATTTAAAGAGCAGAATTTTAGATGTTGTTGTTATAGATCAACATTATCTACAGGTAAAAGAGATATTACAGTAGGAAAATGTACAAAAAAAAATTAAAGAATATGAGATGAGGGAAGATGGATTACTTATGCATAAAAATACAATTTATGTTCCTAGTTCTGGAGAAATTACAAATTTGGTATCAAAATAAATGCATAATGTTTCGTATGCCAGACATCTTGGTTATCAGAAAACAATTGCAGTAGTAAGAAGCCAATTATTTTAGCTAGGAATGAAGAAATATGTTGTTGATTGCATTGTCATATGTATGGAACATTAGAGAGTGAAGGCTAAGAATAGGCACCCAATGGGTTTTCTACAACCATTAGCAATTCTAGAGAAGAAATGGGAAGTGTTAACCATTGATTTTATAACTAAATTGCCCAAGACAACAAGACAACATGATTAAATCATGGAAGTGGTTGATAAATTGACAAATGCTACTCATTGTGTTCCTGTAAAAATGACTCATACGACAACTAATATATCATAAATTTACATGATGGATATTTGTAGGTTGCATGGGATACCTAAGGCAATTGTTTTAGATGGAGATACAAAGTTTACTTCAAATTTCTAGAGGGGATTTTTTAAATGATTTGGTACAAATCTAAACTTTATCACAACATACCATCCACAGACATATGGCAAGACAAATAGAGACAACCAAGTAATTGAATACAAATTGAGAATGTATGTGATGTATAAGCCATCTAAGTGGTAAAATTACTTGCACTTGGTTGAGTTTGCCTATAATAATGGGTATTAAGATTCATTGAAAATGATCCCATTTGAAGCTTTGTATGGTAGGAAATGCAATACTCCAGTGAGTTGGGAGAACCCAACAAATAGAGTGGTACTTGGGCCAAAATTGCTCAAGGATATGCAATACCAAATGGTTAGAATTAAACAGAATTTAAAGGAAACTCAAAATAGACAGAAATGTTATGCAGATAAGAACATGACAACTAGAGAATTTAAAGTGGGGGAGCATGTGATTTTGAAAGTGAATCCCAAGAAGAGTTTATTGAAGTTGGGTAGTTGTGCAAATCTAGTGGTCAGATTTTGTGGTCCATTTGAGATATTCGAAAAAATATGTTCACTTGCATACATGCTTGCATTGCGTGCTTCCATGAATGTGCATAATGTATTTAATGTCTCTTTTCATAAAAAAATGTGTACATGATCCTAACCATGTTAATTATTGGCATTTGAATCAGGTAGAGATAGAGGGAGATTTTCAAGTCCAACCAACGCTCATATTGGACAAAAAATTCAAAATGCTCTGGAATCGAGTTATAGAGCTAGTAAAAGTTCACAGGACCTGCTACGGTCCTGAAGATGCTACTTGGCAACATGAAGATTCCATGTGGGTTGAGTACCCATAACGTTTTGAATCAATTTTGAAATTTTGATTTATGTTTTGTATATGCACCAAGGACAGTGCCAAAATAAGGGGGACGGGAATGTAATACCCTGATTTTGAGCCCCCATATTAAATAATGTATTTTGTTAATTTATGAAAGGCCAGAGTTCCCAAACAATTAAAAGAGGCCAGCATGCCTAGGAAATGTAATGTTTTGATCATTATTAATAATAAAATACATCATTGGATGCAAGATGGATAAGGACAAGAGTTATAGAAGGATATGATTAATAGTTGGTGACGACCATCATGTGCTTTATATTTTTCATCTTGATTAATTTTCGGTGACAACCCATCCTTTTGATCTAACTTAAAACTTAGTGATTGTTTGAAATATCTATAAGGAGAATTTTTAACTTCGATCTTTGATTCATCATCAAGAATATGAATCAAAGAGCTTGAATTTGACGTCCTTCTAAGGTTATTCCTGGTCATTCTAGATATCTTTCGTGCATGGTGCTTTCCTTTTAAATCGTTTCTTTTATTTGTTGTTTCATACAAATATTTAATAGAAGATTTCATGATTGCATGGGTATGAGATGAAGACCGAGTCATGTGATCCTGACCCAAATGATCATATTGAACTTTTTGCTTTCATTGGCTAGTATACAATCGAAATCGAGACTTGATTTTTGAATCACAATATGGGTTACCCTCAACAATACCTCCTCATGTTGCAGAGTGTGAGAGGACCCGTTATGACAAATCCCAAATGAACTGTTAAAATAAAACCCTAACCTAAGTTCCTATGAACCATTAACTTGCTTAGGGTTTTCATAGATATTGTTTCTCTAAGTAAAATTTTCCCATGAATCCCCTATCTAGGTTAAATAATATTCAACTAAAATTCAGATTAACCCATGATGGAAAAGACTCCAGTCGAGATTACCAAACCCTCTCTGGTAGAATTTTTCCATTTTTGACGGGGTCTTGTGAAAATAGTAAGGAGAATTCAATTGGTATCCTATGAAAACCATTAAAAATCAGAAATGATAATAAAATAACAAACCTTAGTGATATTCACAAGTAATATACCATTTAACAGTCGAAATAGGGTCACGACATTTCTTTTTAAGTTTGGTCACAAGCATACCTTTAGGGTTATATGTCACCTTCCTTGACACCAAGAATTCATTCCATAGAATTTTTAACCAGCCAATTCTTTCACCATTTTTCTCCTACCATTGGTAAGTGGGTGGCCTTATCTATCATTTCTTCATTCACCTTAATTTCGACATCCCCTACCTTGGCCACTTTAACATTGAAACTCTAAGTGAAGGTCCTAGCGACTGTCAAGTTATGACCTTGGAAATACTTAATAAATTATAACAATCCAACCTTATGAAACAACATTGAGTAATATTTGTAGGCCTCCAAGATTTCAGAACCCGATGGTTAAATTCTCACTATAGGAGCCATAGGTAACAAAGAAAAAAATTGACACAACGTTTTCTTCGAGCATTAATAGAGAATAGGAACATATGTGAATAGGGATAAACAAGACTTAAGGAATTCTAAAATATGTGATGAAAAGGAGTCATAATAATTTGAACATGGAAATACCCTAAATCTAAATTACAAGATTTCAGAATTAAAAGTGATTTATATGAATGATTGATACAATAACTAGTAGTACAGACTTCATTAGTTCTAGTATACACCTGTTACAAACACAATAAATGATGTAATTACTAAGGTATCAAGGTAACAATCAGTCTTGGTGGTGATTAAATCATTTTGATTGACAAGTATACCACCCTACATCCAAGTTCATTGTAATGATAGCTAGAAATTCAAACTATGGTAGTTATATTCTTAAGTATTTGTATTGATATGACCATAGGAATGCAATTTTGAAGTGGCCTTTATAATATCACCATTTAAACCATTTTCATAAATTAAATAACTCGCAAGTCTTGAATGATAGCATGTATATTCAACTTTTAAAGTGATAAGATCAAAGGTTAATAGTAAACATAATAAATTAATTAAACCAAAGATCCAAATAAACCATTCTACCACTTTAAAAAAAATTCAAGTCATGACATAGTAAAGGTCTAATGTCAAATAAATCCATTCCTTTGAAATGTAATATAGAATCTCACAATTAGGAAAGCAAGAATCAATATGTAATAGTAAAACAAAATTTACTCTTGAATTTTGTCTTGGAAATGTTGGATTACTAAGAGGGGGAGTGAATTAGTAATAGATATTTTTAATCCCTTTTAACCACAATATATAAGTGTTGTTTATCTTTATGATCAATATATCATTTATCATTCAAAAAGTGTAGAGTAAATAAACCATGAACAATGAGCAATCACACACATACATAATACACCGGTATTTTTACGTGGAAACCCAATGCAGGATAAAACCACATAATGCTTTTTCTTATATGTCTTTAAGAATTACATTCATTGAAAGCACCAACTTCCTTCGTTCTCCAGTTGTAACTAGAAGGAGGCTCTAACCCCCTATATTTTTAGGCTACAACCTGAGGGAAGATCCAAATCCCCAATTCTCTAGCTACAACTAGAAGAGGCTACAACCCCCTATGTTATCCATCTAAAACTGAAAGGTGGCTACAACCACCTATCCTTTCCCTGTCCTGCCACACTGAAATATAAGTGAAATGATGAAGCCACTTCCACACTGTCACTGTGAGATATACCATTGTAAACCTGTACCAATCTATGCCAACAACCTGTAACCAACCTATACCAACATCATGTGACCAACATGTACCTATAACCTTCTTGTACCAACAAAAACCTAACAGGTACGCAAATTTTAAGTGTTGCATCTCCCATATGTATGCTACCAATCTATAGTGCAGCATGCATTTGTACGCAGACTGTCTATATTGCATCATGTGTACACCTTATGAAAACTAGGGTTTTTACCTTCCTAAAAAACTCTGACCCTTTGTTGCCTTTGTCACATCAACTTGCAACTTGACATTATGCCCAAACTGTAATTGTTCCCTATGTATACATCCTCATACATATCCCTTAACCAAGTGCATCTATATCTCTCTAGTCATGTGCCATACATGTGTATATAATCATGAACAAGTGTAATAACCCTCACATGGAATAGACATAAAACCCTTATTGTTATTCATCCTCAAACTATACCATCAACTTCGCAACGACTTCAAAACCACAAGCCCTCAACCATGTCTCTCAAACACCCTTAACCATATGCCAAGAAATACAAGATGTGCCTCAACACTAACAAGATGTACCAATGATAGATATCAAATATATCAACACTGTATTTCTATAGATATGGCCTATACAGTAAGTTCCATACAACCAATAGACTCTCTAGGGAAAATCATCAAACCCCCATAACCATTTCTCATGTAGACAACATAATCCAACTACACATAGAAATAAGACATACCTTTTGAACTTGTAGATAGATATGATGTGCCTTATCATTGTAGACCTTCATGGGAGCTTGCTTTCAGACTCTAGAGACTTGGTATCTTCATCTCCTTAAGTTTTCATGGTTTTTTCCAACTGTATGCGATTGTTCCTTCTTCAACATGCATATGTACACACTATGTTCTCCTTCAGCATGTGTATGTACATGCTCTATTCCACTGTAGCCTGCATACACCTCAAAAACTAGGATTTTTTTTAGTATTTCTACAATTCCAAAATTTTCGTCATCAACCCTTCATGCTACCTCAGACTTGTGTAACTTCAAATGTATCAATGAGTACCTGCAATAAACCTTACACAATAATAGATATCCAATGTGCTCAATAGGTGCTAATAGGAGAGCCTTTCTCTCTTATTTATACTTCCATGTAGATTCCTCAAGGGGTTACCTTCTAGCCAACTTAACCCAATTTCCTTGTTTTTAGGGCTAACCACTTATAACCACTTGCCCACTTATAACCACTTTAACCACAAATAGTAAAATCTTCACTTCTAGTTGCAACTAATTTATTTTTCATTATTTTCTTATTGCAACAACTTTACCGATGATTAACTCCTAGTCTCACTCATTTGACTAGTCAACTTCTTCTAGGAGCTTCTAGAATACTTTTACTTCTTTGACCTTCTAGATAGCTCATGTGGGTTTTCCAACTTCACAAGGCCATAACTCTCTAACCATGAAGAGTTATGTGACGTTCCACATATCACTAGAAATGGAATGACATGTATTATCCATATAGAATAGTCTTACCTACAAATATACTAACCTTAATACCATTATACATCAAACAAACTTAAGTACCTTAACCATATTGTTGGGGATGCCATAATTTTCTATTGGATTTGATTCAAGGGTTGACATAAGTGACAACCAACCTAATTAATCAACAATATCCCCCTTTGTAATTGATGGAAACACTTCGATGAAATACTGAAGTCATATCACTCATTCTCCCCCTGTGACCATCACTCCCCCTGGAGACATGCCTCTATGCTCTCTCCCCCTTTGACATCAATGGAAAGGTAAGTTCTCGTCGGGGCTGCTCCCCATAACTAAATTGTCCTTTGGGATACTCCCCCTGACTGAACTCTTCCTAAAAATTCTCCCCCAAACTGAACTTTCCTATTTATGGTGCTTCCTCGTGTAAATCTAAGACATGTAAGATAAGAATTCAAAATAATTCATTTTGGAGTAGAAATTACTCTGCGTCTCTATCAAAAATACTCAAAAGATTCCCTTGGACATGGTTTTGTAAAGATATCTGCAGCCTATTATTTTTTCCCCACATATTCAACTCTGATGTTCTTCTCTACAACATGTTCCCATAGAAAGTGATACTTGATTGGAATGTGGTTCGTCTTGGAGTGCATCACTGGATTCTTTGAGATATTGATGGCACTTGTATTATCAAAATATATTGGAATGGACTCGTCATACTCAACATGTATATCTGTTAGAGTTTGTTTCATCCATGGAACATGTGTAAAACATGTTGTTGTTGCAATATACTCTGCTTCGGTTGTAGATAATGATACTGATGATTATTTCTTTCTTAGCCAAGATACCAAATACTCACCCAAGTAGAACATTTCCCCACTTGTACTTCTATGGTCATCAATGCAACCTACCCAATCTTCATATGTGTAGGTAATAAGTGATAGATCCTTTCCTTTTGGATACCATAATCCAAACTCTTTTGTACTCTTGAGATATTTGAATATCCTCTTTACTACTAGAACATGTGATTTCTTTGGTGTTGCTTGAAATCATGCCACTTGTGCAACTTTATGCATTACATTTGGTCTGGATGTTATCACATAAAGTAAGTTGTCAATCATTGACCTGTATTTTTTYTKATCTGTATACTTAGAATCATCATATTTGATTAACTTACAACTGGTTTGCATAGGAGTATTGATTGGTTTGCAATCTTCCATTCTGAAGCTCTTTAGCATTTCTCTGATATACTTTGTTTGAGGAATAAAAATGCCTTGGTTGCTTTGACATATTTGAAGACCCAAAAAGAAGGATAGTTCTCCAAGTAATGACATTTCAAATTCATTATGCATATCCTTTGCAAATTTATGTCATCATCACTTCCAAAAATAATATCATCAACATAAAATTCAATTAATAAAATACTATCTTGATTTACCTTGATATAGAGGTTGATGTTTGCATTTTATTTTTTGAACCCTTATCGTTGTAGATATTTTTCAAGTCTAGACTACCATGCTCTGGGGTCCTGTTTTAGACCATACAAGGCCTTCTTCAACCTGCACACATAATATTCATTCTCTGACAATTGAAATCCTTCTGGTTGCTCAATGTAGACTTATTCTACTAGTTCCCCATTCATAAAGGATGATTTCACATCCATCTGATACACTTTAATATTCTTGGAGCATGCATAAGCTAGAATCAATCCAATTGCTTCCATTTTTGCATCTAGGGAAAACATATCTTCAAAGTTGATACCTTCAACATGTGTGTATCCTTTACATACCAATATAGCTTTGTTCCTAGTAACATGTCCATATTCATTTAATTTATTTCTGAAGACCCACTTTGTGTCAATCACATTCTTATACCTTCATCTTGGAACCAATTCCCAAGTGTCATTCTTCTATATCTGATCCAATTCTTTATCCATGACCTTTTTCCAAAATTCATCCTTGTTGGATTCTTCAAAATTGTTTGTTTCAATCGAGGATAATAGTGCTATGTGCAGTTGTTCTAGTAAATGAATTCTTCTTCTAGTCTCAATTCTTTCATCTTTGTTCCCGATAATATGATCTGAGGGATTATTCTTCTATATTTGTTTGTTAGGTGTCTTTGGAGGTACTTGTTGTTCTTTCTCTTCTACTTCTATCTTATCTTCTTCATCTTCCCCTTCTGCTACTTCTTCATCCTTTGCTTCTTCTTCATAAACCCGTTCCATTGAATCCTTTTCTTCTTCCTTTATTTTCCATCCACCTGTCTCATCAACCGTTACATTGATTCTTTCCACAACTTTATTGAGCCTTAGATTGAAACATTTTTATGATTTCCTTGTACTCGAGTACCCAACAAGTATGCCTTTATCCACATGAGAATCAAACTTTCTCATTCTTCCATCTTATCTTTTGATGTAGCATTTCCTTCCAAAAAATTTGAAGTGATTCACATTCGCTAGTCTTTGTTTCCATAGCTCATTTTTATCACTGTTTTATGCACTACATATGTACAAAATATATATGTCAACTCATAATCCATTAACATTGTTTGAGCCACTTATTTTACTATCCCATTCTTCCTTTTGACAAATCCATTCTGTTGAGGTGTCCTAGCAACAGAGAATTGTCTTTTTATTCCATGCTTGCTGCAGAAATCCATAAATTCCTTTGAAGTAAACTCTCCTCCATTATCGGATCTCAAAAATTTTATTTTTGAATCCATTTCATTTTCAACCATTTCCTTGTATGCCTTGAAGTTTTCAAATGCTTTTCATTTCTTCCTAAGAAAACAAATTGCAATCATCCTTGTATAATTATCAACCAATAACATAAAATATTGCTCACCTTTTAAGCTCTTTGTTCTAGTTGGTCCAACTATATTTGTATGCACAATTTCCAACGGTATTGTTGTGGAGTATTCATTTGATTTGAACCTAGTCTTTGCTTGCTTTCCTTTTTGACAATGCTCACATAATGTGTTGGTTGGCTCTGTGATCTGGGGCATTTCTCTGACTACTTCCTTTTTATTGAATTTGATGAGGTTGTCGAATTTTATGTGACGCATTCTTCTGTGCCATAGACAATTTTCATCTTCCTTTCCTAGAAAATACTTTTCATTTCCAATTTCACTTACTACATATATGTTGTTTTAAGTTCTTACAGTTGTTGCAACCAATTTTCCTGAATCTACTTTTCTTATTTCGCACTTCTTTGAATCGAACATAAGTTTTTTACCTTTGTCACACATTTGACTTACACTTAGAAGATTATGTTTCATATCTTACACTAGTAGAACATTTTTTCCTTTGGTATCCTTGTTTCCAATTTTGGCTATGCCCTTTCCAATTATTCTAGCTGAGTCCTTGTTTCCAAAGGAGATTGATCCATCTTTTTCCTTTCTCAATGTTATAAATTTGTCCTCATCACTTTTCATGTGCTTTGAGCAACCACTATCAACATACCAAACACGTTTCTTGTGTTTAGCTTGTATATAAAGTGTGTATTCTTCATTTTTATATTGATTATGTTTTCTTATCCATATTCTATGTTGAGGTTCTTCTCTGTGATTTTTGTTATTTTGTTGTAGGAGGAAATATCATCCTACAATCTTTGGCCATGTGTCCAAAGTTGTTGAACTTACAGCATTCCACTTCAGTGCTCAAATATTCAAACATGTTGTAGCTTCTTCTCTGTGTTTCACTAGACCTTCTTGGATAACCATTTTGTGCATGACTTTCATAATTGTTTATGTTTCTATTATTTTCTCCACAATTTACACAGTTATGTCCAAAATGATTGCATTAATAACATCAACCAAAAAATATAGTTTGATACCTAGGAGTTGAAGATATTCTGAAAGGAATTACTCTTTTGAATACAACTTCTTCTTGAGGCCTGCTTGTTTCTGACTGTCACTGATTATGAAATATGAATCTTCTAGGTGGAGGAGTATCCCTGTAATATTCCTTGTGAAATTTCTTGTATCCTATCATTGTCTCTGCATAAATTCTTGTATGTGTTTATTGATATGTTTCTTTGGAGCTTGATCCCTTTCCTGTGTTATTGTATCCAAGTCTAGACTTTTCATGATTTAGTCTTTGACTGTTGATAATTGTATCTAAAACTTTAGAACTATTCTGCATGTTTTTCTTTTGAATATATTTTCTCAATGTGACAATATCTTCTTCCAAATTTTCAATGATCCTATATTTTTCTTCCAATTGTTCTTCCAGTGCTTCTTCAATTATTTTGTCTTCTTGAACTTGAATTTTTAAATTAGAGATCATCTACTCTAGTTCTTCATAGTTGGAATTTTGTTTTTCTTCTTTTCTTTTTAGTTCTGCATGTAGTGACTAGTTTTTCTTCTTTCTTCTTTTTATAATATCTATGCCACTCAAAAATTATTCTCTATAGTCAACTTCTACCTCTTCATATTCTTATTTGGTGTATTCTTTATCAGAGTCTTCTACTTCCATGAATAGAAATCTTTCTGTCTCATTTTCAATGACTTCATCTTCGTCTGATGAGGAGTTGTCTTCTTTGGTGCAAAAACTTTTCTTGAAGACTTTCTTTTTGGTTCTTTTGCCTTTATATATTTTTTTTCTATTTGAATCATCTTCTCTTCATTTATTTTATTTTTTCTTGTGAGGACATTTTTTGGAAAAATGACCAATACTATCACAATGAAAACAAATCAATGGAATCTTACCTCTATATCTATCATCAGTTCCCTTTTTCAGTCTTCTGATGAATTTTTCTACTTCTTCATCATCTTTTGAGTTGTCATTGTTGTTGCTATATTCTTTTTCCTTTTGATTTCCCTTTTGCTTTGACTTCTTGTGTGCTTTGAATGTTTCTTCTTTTGAAGATGGATTCTCCTGTTCGATTTTCATTTCATAGAATGTGAAAATTCCATGTAGTTCATCCATTCTTATAGAATCCAGATCTGTTCTTTCTTCTAATGATGAGATATTAGGATCAAATCTCATTGGAAGAGATATTAGTACCTTTTGAACAATTATAGATTCATCCACTTCTTCTCCCAATCCTCTGATTGTATTCATTGTTTCAACAACTCGAAAGAAGTAAGCTACAATATTCTCATCTTCCTTCATATTCAGTTGTTTAAATTAACCTATGTAAGTTTGAAGCTTTGTTTCCTTGACTTTTGCATATCCTTCATAAACATTCTAAATTTTGTCCCAAGTCTCCTTTGTGGAGCTACAATGCATAAATTTGTCATATATCGAATCACAAAGACCATTCTGTTATAACCCTATGTTTCATAGGATCACCTGGTGATTATAATATTTTCTTCTAGTTGCATTATATTGTAAATAATATTTTATTCTACAAATGATTCACAAAAAGAAAGAAAAGAAAAAGAAAAAGAAAATCAAAAATACAAAAAATCAAATGAGGGTATAAAAGTAGAAAAGAAAAAATAATAAAACCCCATGGAATAAGATTGTCTTGACTCATAATGTCTAACCATGATTAAGATATTTGAATTTATGCAGATAGGTTAGTGAACAAATTGGACTAAATAGTTTAATCTTAGCCTAATTAGATAGGATAGTGAATAAGTTTGGCTAAACAGCTTAATCTTAGCCAAATGTCTTAGGTTAGAGAAATTGTTAACCCAACATTCTAATATGGGTTAATCTGCTAGGTACTTAGATTAGGAGATAGGTTAGCATGTTTTATTTCAATATAATTGATGAAAGATTAATTAAATGTCTTTGATTTGAGTTAAAATGATGTATTTTTTTATCCCTTGGTGACAAAATAAAGGATTGGGAGAAGCAAAAACCCATAAAAAAAATTATCCTAAGTTCAGAAGTGATATGACAGCTTTGGAAATTTGTTTTAAAAGGCGCACTAATCTCAGTGGTTTATCAAAGTGCACTCAGATCTATGGTCAGCAATGAATATCAGACAACCCTGACCTTTTTTCCTTTAACAATGGAGGGGCAGGTCTGAGTTGGTGGTTTTCTAGGCACGGACCCCTCATAACATGTCAACCTCATGTTAAATTGGACCCCCTCGCTCATTCCCTCTTACCACCTAACCCCCCTCCGAGTAAACTGCCAAACCACTCATACATACCACCTCTGCACTCCGTCGCCACACTCCACTACCCTGCCTACACGTCACACTCCACTCACTTGTCGCCCGCCACATCCCATCCACCTATTGGCCATTAATTACCCTCCATGTCACCTACATCCACCCATTTTCCATTCATTACCCTCTATGTTGCCTCCATCCACTCGTTGGCCAATCAATGTAGTCGACCATTACCGTTACCCGTCTGACTCACCATCTGCTCCATAACGGACACCCAGTTCAACCATTTAACTCCATTTTTCTGCTATTCCCGCACTGTTCATCGATCAAAATGAAGTCGATGCCACCATTTCCCATTCGCAGAGATAACCGCCACCAATCCCACAGTCAACAAATGTCATTAAAACCTAGTAAAAATAGTCAGTATCTTTTTCTGTTGCATATATCAGTTCGATCATGGTGCCCAAATATAGAAACTGAAGAAAATCCTTTCCTCCCTCCTTTCGTCGACCTGGAACGCATAACCCTAGCCAATAAAGATTATTTAATTGTAGAGTCGAAGTGTGAATTCGACTTCTTTGAATTACACTTTTGGCTCAAGGATGTTTTTCTGGATCATTGCAATGAGAACAGACTCTTGGAGTCCAATCTTCCACTGTACCTTTTTCCCCAGACATACCATTTCCCTGAATTTTCCCTAAAATTCCAAGCTCACTACCTTCCTAGTAAAAGAGCCATTGTATCTTCATCCAAAGAAACTCTTTTCACCATCACCCCTGAAATGATAAATCAAATACTGTAGATATCCATAAATGATTCTGCCTCCCCCTTCTCCATTGAAATCTTGACCGAGATTTACCAGAAATTGTCTTTCCCATAGAGAGATCAAATCTTTGAACACTTCCTACCTGAAAATGCTTACTTACCCAAGAAGAATCCCCCATATCATTCATCCATCTTCTCAATCAAAGGAAACCAGATCATCTCATCCCTATGTTGCCTACTAGGATACTATTTTGATGAATGGGTAGATGGACCCATTATGGGTTTTCTATCCATTTTCTCCACTGAGGAAAAGGATACAACATAGTTTGACTACAGTCAGTTTCTAGCTGACAACATCCATGAACAACTCTTCAAATTTTCCATAGAAGGTATGTTTAGGTATTCTTCAATATTGGCATACATGTTCCTCTTTTTCCAAGTAGATAAGTTCTCCTTCTCCCTCTAGAAGTTGGACCAAGATAGTAACCCTCAACATGTGACCTCATGGAAATCAATAGTCAGGAAGAACTCATATGAGTTCAACTTCAAATAGGTCACTGATCAATTCTACCATCCAGTGGTATCCATGCTAAGTGGAAGAACAAAACCAAGAATAAATGAGGAAGTTCAAAGAAGTATGCACCTGTTAGACCTAGCCAAAACAGGGGACTGGTACCTTTACCAAGACCATACAGAAATCAGGATCTACGGGTGTGAATTAACTCCTTACAATATGCCAAAGTACTTTCCTATTAGGATATTCTCTTTGGAATATATCAAACAGATGATAAATTTAGATTATATTCACCTTTATGGCATTCAAGAAGAAGCAGTGGCTCAGGATCAAAGGTCAGATAGGTCCTTTTATTTGCAACAGCAGAGTTGCAGGGGAAGAATCCAATAAATTGTTAAGGGAAATGAAGTTAAGACTAATTTTCTCATGGAACTATGACCCCTGTGGCATTATTGCAACAACCAAACTTAAAAACAAGATTTCTCCCTATGCTCATGTGCCTAAACCTGAAATTGAAAAATTCATGAACCAAACAGAGTGGAAGGAAATCACTTTGATAGACACAGAACAACAACCTTCATTAGCCAAAATTTTGCATACCAACACTCCACAGGTACAAGAAAAGAAGAGGGATAGAAAATAAGTCTCTCCTTCAATCACAGAAGTCTCAGCAGAAGACTTCCAAGTCTACAGGAAGAGGACCAAAACCATCCATACACCTGACAAGTCCAGAGGAGAAGAAACTCAGTCCACCATAGTTATGGAGGGACCACATTCATCACTCTTCTTAGGTAGCCAGCATACAATGTCCACTTCCTCATCCAAGAAACAAAATGATACCACATTGTCAACTAAATCCTCACAGGAGCCTGCAAGACTTGATATTTTTGAGAAGTATAACTTGATTAAAAAGAAGAATGAGTTGTTGACCAACAACACCTATACACATTTTTGGAACCATAAATATACAACACAACAAAGGTTATTATCTACCTTCAACACAGAAAAAGTAAGGATGCATATGGATTTCCTGCAGGTGCAAGTTCCTCACCCCAAGGCAATTTTTTATTACAAGAGGGCCATGTTTGAATTCGATGTTAAAGAGGTGCATCCAGCTTATGAAATGGATATGCACAGAAAGAATAGGGAGATGATTTTCTCCACCATGGAAAATACCTCCATGACTGCTGCAAAGTTACAGGTCTCTTTAAACAATGTCTAGTCTCAATTGAAGTTGGAGAAGATATCTTCCCTAGCAAAAGATAACAAGATCAAATCTTCGGAGGAGTTGGTACTCAAAATCGGATATGATCTATCAAATACTAAGGAAACTGAGGAACTAATAAAGAAGAAGAATGATGGCATAGCATCCTTAAGGAAGCAACTGAAACTCCCAGCCACTGAAGATTCACAAGCAAGGGAAATGGGTGAGACTGAAGGCCACAAGGAGGAAATGATGAAATTAATCATGGAGAAGAATGCACAGATAAAGGAGATGGAGGCTGAGATAGATAATATGGTCAAGGAGAAGGAACAGAGTGTGTCAATGGCTGTCATCTCAATGAATGAAGTTCCTCTCAAAGGAATCAATACAACATCAGCAACAACTACAACAGAGATTCCTTCAGCCGTTCCAGTGACAGCTTCAGATGCTTCTGAGAAATTTGTAAAGTCAATGGAGGACATGACCCTGCAAGGAGAAGAGATTAAAATATTGCAAGAAGAGATTAATAACCTCCAGAAAATAAAATCCATGTTTCATTCAAGTTATAAAACAGAGATGCACAAGTCATAGAGACTCACTCGGGAAATACAGAAGTTGCAGAAAGAGACATTCATGGCCAAAACATTGTTAGAAGCCAAGTAAAACATATGGATGGACATCAACAAGTCCATGACAGAGATGTGTCTGTTAGAACTCCGTAATTTTCCCAAGGATATGAAGGTAGTCACAAAGGAAACATCAAAACCACTTCGATTCAGGGATCTATCCCTCTGAGACTCAGAGAGGGATCTCTCTGTCAAATTTAGATTTGTTTGAAATCGGATATTAGGGTAGTTATGCATAACAGGGTTTGTTTTTTATTTGAGGTGTTTGGATGAATGATTTATTTAGAATCCCATTGGGATATGGGGTCTCTGTCAAAACTTAAGGTCAAATAAACATATTTTAAAGGGCTTCTTCACAGGGTGAGATAGCCAAGATACTAGATCGATTAAGATAAAATGTGATGGAAAGATAGAACAAGTGAGAGGTTCATTTAAGTAAAGAAGCATTCAAGAATTTCTTTAACTCAAAATCAGAAGAATAAGATGCAGACTGATAAAAGGATAGATACAGAGTGCCCGAGGTAAATTTTGTTCTTTAACTTCCTTTTAACAGTTGGAATTAGAAAACAAGGTGATAACAGAGTAAGAAAACATTAGCATAGCAAGAAAAACATCACCAATGTCCAGACGCAAGAATCTTGTGCATCAATTCCTTTGTATTACTAGTGGATCTAAAAAATTACAGAAAACATCCTTTTTGGGTGCAATGATCGACATCATTTACCTTGAAAGAATAGGCTTTATAGCCTTTACACCAAAAACAGGGATCTTGTTAAACAGGAACTGAAATACTAAAAATAGTACAAGATCAAACAGTTTCCATAAAAACAAGATAGGATCCTATATTAAGGGGCCAAAACCCTATAAACAATGTCACTTTCGAATTCCTTCTTTGACAGATGGGAAATCTTGGCCAAAAATAGAAAAAATCCCTAAAAATATTGAATTGTCCGCCCAGAAAAACTTGCCAAATTTCTGCAAAAAAGGGATCCGCACATACATATGTTTCTCTTTAATTATGACACCTAGGAAAAAACTGAAGTAGGTTATTTTATATGGGCATGTTCTAGACAAAAACCTCCTTTGGTTTCACTAAATTCACCTCCATATCACCGAAACACCTCCTGCAAAATTAGGACTGCAACAGGAAAATGAAAAACTGGAAAAATGGGCTTTGAAGATGGATTCAATTCTCCCTACTCGTAGCACCTATGAAAAAAATGAGAGATGTTTTTGTTTTTCATATTGTTATGGAGAAAATTTTCTCTGGGTTTTTCAAAATTCGATTTATTCTGCCTGTAATTCTCTTTTCAAGTTAACTAGTCAAAACGCTGCAAAAGCAGTTTTTTTGGGGGAAGAGTGGTATTCCGGACCCCCCCNCAGTCAAGGGGGTTCAAAATCGCCTATAGACCGTCCATCTATGCGCTATGATGATGACCGTATATCTGTGTGCACTTGTTAGTCACCATTCCAGACCCCCCCCCCCATTGTTAAAAGAAGAAAAATCGATGGGGTCCAGAATCCACTATCAACTGTTGATCTACGCGCCGCTAGATCGACCGTCGATCTAAGCACGTTCTTTATTCTCCAGGCGCGAATGCAGCAAAAACTTAGGCTTAGTGCTTTTTGTGGGTTTTGTGAACTTCTTCCCTTTCTTTTATCTCCATGGGGTTAGGAAACACCACTCAGTGTCAACAATCATGAATTTTCTTTTCTTTTCCTTTCCTTGAAAATAATTTGTAGAAATGAAATATTATTTGCAAGCCAAAATACATCCAGAGTGAAAATTTTTCAGTCAAAAGATGATCCTATGAATTATAGGGTTATAACAGTGGCTCCACTTGGGGATGGTAGATATTTTGGGAGGTGTCAAGAACCATTGAATTGTGAACATGCAGACCAGTGCTTTATTCTTTGGGCTGATCCCAAGATCTTATTCTGCAACCTGTACCTGTTTTGATCTTGCAACTAAAACCAAATCAAAATGAACACTGTTGAAAAAGAGATGCTCAAAATGATGAGCTTATTCACATTCTCCTACCTACCCTATACTGCTGAAAAATCATGCTAAATCAAATAATAAAAAAATGCCAATGAAGCCAATCAAGCATTTGTTGAGACTAGTGGACTGCTTGACTGCTTAATAGCACAGTCAAAAAGGCAGCCTGACCTTTTGCCCATAGATTCAAAACTGCAAAGTGTAATGGTCGTTGCTGAAAACATGATTGATATTTACAACAAAGACCTCGACAATCCCAAAGAACCAAAGTAATTCCAGGGATAGATTGGGGCTCTCCAGTGAACAATTTCTCCATATAGGTGGCTATAGGATCAAGGTAGAACTGACATGTTCCTTGATATTCAAACTTAACCAACTCAACTTCATGATTTGATGCTATGGTTTTGCTATTTGCATCCTCATGCACTTACTAACATGGCTGTAAATTTTATGATGGGTTCTGAAATGATGCTTCTGCTGAAAAAGACAATGGAGTTGACTGCCTGATCATGTCAATATCATAACAGATTTTCATCCCATAGCTGCATGATGGAAAATGACTTTGACAACACAAGTAATCCAACACATCGGATATCAGATCCTGTAGAAATTGAAATGACTGTTGCATTGGTTCCACTAAAACTTATTTATTTTCTGTGTGTTTATCCTCTAGTATATACTCAAGATTCATTTTCAAAAACCGAAATGAATTACAGCATAATGGTACAGATTTATTTTGGATTAACTCATAATTTATCTCAATTTTTAAGCTTTCATCTGGAATTTGGAAATCAAAGTAGGTCAAGGGATGCAATTATGGGCTTAGAATAGCCTCCATATCAACAATGGCATCTTCAACTGATTGATCAGAGAATTTTTTGTCTTCACTGTTTACAACTGGCCTAGAGTTTATTTTCAGAAATTAAAAAGATGAGAAACACAAGGGTAAAGTGTTTCCACTTACTCTGAGATTTTCTACATTTTCCTCATCATTGTCATGATTGTTGGGCAGAGGCCGATTGTCATATCTGAGTTGTAACTGATCTTCTTCCTGCCAATGACATGCTACTAGTTGCTTTGAACAATCAACATCTATTTCAGCCTCATGATCATCATCATACTAATCACACTTGGGTAGATTATCCCAGTAAGAAAAGTCATCAAACATGCACATCATATCAATTGATGGATCTTCAACAAGCTAAGTTGGAACTTCATCTTTGACTATGTTATGAATAGAATACATGAAAGAATCATTATCCAAACCATGGTACCAAGGGTGAGCTGCAAAATGTTTGGGAACTATGACCTTTTCTTTCTCTGAAATTAATGGAACATGATGTCTTTGAACATCGAGTTTTTCTCTTATGCTAATCCTATGCAACATTTCTTCCATGGTGTTGGCCAGAATGTCTAGTTTAGCTTCTGGAGATTTTAGCTGCTCCTTTTCTTTGTTCTTTACCTTTGACCTTTTGATCAACAAGTTGGTCTCCACATCAATTGCAATGTTCTGCATTTCTTCGAGAGTTGCAGTGTTCATTTCTCTTAATTGGAATGCCATCTCAGGATCAAAGGCATTTGGGAAATGCAAGTGAGTTGATCCTGGGGGTGGCCTTATATCAATAGGCATTGCATTATATACCTTATTGAACCTTGCTGAAAATTGTTGTACTATTTCCCCCGGCTGTCTTTTCAAATGGTCATACTCTTCAAGGATGAGAAAGACATTTCTCATGATCACCCATCGATCTAGAAAAACATGCACAAACTGATGGAAATTGTTAATGCTTGCAGCTGAGATATTTTTAAACTAGTTCTTAACTTTACCTTGCAAAGACAGGGAAAACATCCTTATTTATACATCATCATCTTCAACCTCATAAAGGTCAAGAAAATCTTCAAACCTATGGATGTGTTTTTCAGCAGTAATATTGGCATTCTCTCCATCAAACCTAGGCAGATTATTGGTGTAATTGATAGGGAGATCATGGAGAATAGGAGGCAAATCTAGGGGCTTGTATTTTTCTGGTATTTTGGTAGGTACAGGAGGTGAAGCAAGAGGCTTACAACCATCCAAAGGTTTAGCAAGAGTAGGATATAAAGCAGGAGGCTTATGTCTCACTAGGATTTCTACAAGTGCATATGGGATGTGCACAGGTGTATGAGTATGTACATAATATACAATTGGGGATCTGATCTCTTGAGGCTCATCAATTTGCATATGATCAATATAAACTTCAGCAATATACTTTTTGATCAGGCTTAGAATAAGATACAACATAATTACATATAAAACCAAAGATGTCTTTAATGCAATTTGAGCTTGAGTACCTGGTCTTTCTAGGATGCTTGGCCATTCTTTAGATTCTTCCTCCATTGGAGTCTTTGAGTTGGCACTGTCTGGAGCTAATTTGGAGTCGCCAGGTGAATGATCTCAGCCTTCTTGTGTCTGGTCACTGTCCACCATCAGTGATCAGATCTGGAACTTTGAAGTGTACTACTGGAGAAAGTTCCCCAGTGGAGTCGCCATTATGTTAGCACTCTGTAATTTTCCCAAGGTTGTGAAGGTAGTCACAGAGGCAACATCAAAACCACTTCGAGTCATGGATCTAGCCCTCCGAGACTCAGAGAGAGATCTCTCTGTCAAATTTAGATTTGTTTGAAATAGGATATTAGGCTAGTTATGAAGAACATGGTTTGTTTCTTATTTGAGATGTTTGGTTGAATGATTGCTTTAGAATTCCATTGGGATATGGGGTTTGTGTCAAAAATTAAGGTCAGATAAACATCTTTTAAATGGATTCTTCACAGGGCGAGATAGCCAAGATACTGGATCGATTAAGATAAAATGTGATGGAAAGATAGAACAGGTGAGAGGTTCATTTAAGTAAAGAAGCATTCAAGAATTTCTTTAACTCAAAATCATAAGAATAACATGCAGACTGATAAAAGGCCAGATACAGAGTACCCAAGGTAAATTCTATTCTTTAACTTCCTTTTAACAGTTGGAATTAGAAAACAATGTTATAACAGAGTAACAAAACATTAACATAGCAAGAAAAACATCACCAATGTCTAGACGCAAGAATCATATGCATCAATTCCTTTGTATTAATGGTGGATCTAAAAAATTACAGAGAACTGCCTTTCTGGGTGCAATGATCAACATTATTTACCTTGAAAGCATAGGCTTTATATCCTTTACACCCAAAACAGGGATCCTATTAAACAGGAACTAAAATACTAAAAATAGTACAAGATCAAATAGTTTCCATAAAAATAGGATTGGATCCTATATTAAGGGGCCAAAACCCTATCAAAAATGTCACTTTTGAATTCCTTCTTTGACAGATAGGCAATCTTGGCCAAAAATAGAAAAAATCCCTAAAAATATTGAACTGTCTGCCAAGAAAAACTTGTCGAATTTAGGCAAAAAAGGGGTCCACACAAACATTTGTTTCTCTTTAATTATGACACCTAGGGAAAAAATGAAGGATTTTATTGTATATGGGCATGTTATGGACAAAACCCTCCTTCATTTTTGCTAAATTTGCCTCCAGATCATCGAAACACCTCCCACAAAATCAGGACTACAACAGGAAAATGAAAAACTGAAAAAATGGGCCTTGAAGATGGATTTGATCCTCCATTTTCGTGGAACCTATGAAAAAACTAAGAGATTTTTTTGTTCTTCATCCCGTTATGGAGAAAAACCTCTCTTGGTTTTTCAAAATTCGATTTATTCTGCCCGTAATTTTCTTTGCAAGTTAACTGGTCAAAACGTTGTGAAAGCGGTTTTTTGGGGGGAAGAGTGGTATTCCAGACCCCCCCTGAGGTGGTAAGTGGTTTTAGGTGGGGGGGGTATGCTGGCCTATGGATATGACACCTATGAAGGGGTGGTTTTATAATACAACCTCATTCCGAACCCCCCCCCCCCCCAACCGTTAAAGGTAAAACGATCAAGGGGGTCCAAAATCGCCTGTAGACCGTCCATCTACATGCTATAATGATGGTCGTAGATCTATGTGCACTTGTTAGTCACCATTTTGGACCCCCCCACTGTTAAAACAAGAACAATCGATGGGGTCTGAAATCCACTGTCATTCATTGTTCTACGCGTCGCTAGATCGACCGTCGATCTAAGCACGTTCTTTATTCTGCAGGTGCGAATGCAGCAAAAACTTAGGCTTAATGATTTTTGTGGGTTTTTTGCACTACTTCCCTTGCTTTTGTCTCCATGGGGTTAGGAAACACCACTCAGCATCAACAAACATGAATTTTCTTTTATTTTCCTTTCCTTGAAAATAATTTGCAGAAATGAAATATTATTTGCAAGCCAAAATACATCCAGAGTGAAAATTTTCCAGTCAACAGATGATCCTAGGAATTATAGGGTTATAATAGTGTCCACTCATACATATTGTGTTTGAGCAACACGAAATGGTATAGAGAGCTAGACATGAAATTGACAAGATAAGGATAGAGTTGGGAGAGAGGCCCATAGAGGCCACTGAAATCATCACATTCTTAAATTCTAAGACCAAAGAAGAGATAGAGGATTTGGAAATCGAGGATAGGACA
>WSFP011330743.1:0-39095 GCA_009831015.1 Picea engelmannii
AGAAAAACATGAAACTCTGGCTAAATCAGAGAAGATGTGTGGAGACAATATTGTAAAGGTTTAATATGTAGGAATGTAAACCGGTCAGGGTCCCTGTTCTTGTTGGTGTAAATTTATTTGCAAATAAGTGTCCCAAGACACATGAAGAGGAGGAGGACATGTCTCATGTTCCATATGCGAGTGTAGTTAGCAGTTTGATGTATGCAATGGTTTGTACTAGACTGGACATTGTACATGCAGTTCGAGTTTTGAGTAGGTATATGTCAAAACCAGGGAAGAAGCATTGGACAACAGTAAAGAGGGTTTTCAGGTATTTATGTGGCACTGGTAGCTATGGATTGTGCTACCAAGGAAGGCCAAAATTGGATAGAGTGTTGGATATACATGGCTTTGTGGATGCAAACTAGGTTGGAGATCTGAATCATAGGAGATATGAAAGTGGGTATGTGTTTAACCTATTTGGAGGAGCAATCGGTTGGATGAGAAAAACACAATCTGTAGTGGCACTTTCAACTATAGAAGTTGAATACATGGAAACCACTAATGCAAGCAAGTAATCAATATTGTTACAAAGATTTTGTTCAGGTATTGGGTTGATACAACAAGCTGTAAGGATAGATTGTGATAGTCAAAGTGCAATTTATCTGGTGAAGAACCCGACTTATCATTCAAAGACAAAGCATATTGATTTTCAATATTACTTTGTGAGAGACATGGTGAGCACTGAGAAGTTCTCTTGGTGTAGAGGATCTATGAGCATTGCTACCCTGAATTGTTGACTATGTAATCTTGTAACCCCCTGTATGCAAAGACAAAAAAAAGTGGGAAAATGTTGGGTATGTGTTATATTCTTTGCACGACTAGCCCTCAGGAAATGTGTCTCCTTTTTGTCTCAATTTTTGCGTCGCCTCGATTTTTGTGTCCATTGTTGGGAGGTTTTTCGGCACATGGTTTTTTTCCGATGGTTTTCTATTTATGGTTAAAGAATTAGGATTGTTGGCTAATACAGGTCATTGGGTTAGGGTTTTGTATGTCACTGGCTCCTATATGTATATTGTATTGTAAACAATGTATGATGTGAATGAATATAAAATATGTTGGTTTTCCCAGTTTGGGTTTCCAGGGGAAAAATCTCTGTGTACTGTGTGTATTTTCCATTGTATCTTTTCTGTTCTTTTACTGAAAATTTGTTTGCAAAAAATAATTGAACAAGGTTAAAATCTACATCACCTAAGGTAACTACTGGGGATGCAGGTACGAGGGGATGTGAGGCTATCATCATATCCATTACTATTTATCCACCATGTGCACAATATATTTATTCATATCCTTTGATTAGTTAAAAAATCTATTGTGCATAACCCTTATAACATATATTGCAACATAAGTAACCCACTGTATCATTCATTATTACTACACATCAATCCTAGAGTAAAAATATCTATACTAATCATGAATAAACAAAACATCCATGAACAACCACATCAAAAGACACATTCAAACATAAGACTTAATGTGGTTCACTCAATCCTTGGGCTACATCCATAACGATTGGCTTCTATATTAGTCTTCATATAGTAATCACCTCAGGCCTGCGCACTATGCTTACAATAGATAAAAAATATTATATTCTCAATCTAGCCTATCCACTTTGAAGTGCACACCTCTCTCTCTAAAAAATCTATCCAAAACCCTAAGTAAGGGTTCTCACCCATAGGCAACCTAATACCTCTTTTTCAACAACCTATTCTTCCCCAAACCATTACATATTTATACATCGAAATAGGGCTCAAAACCATATGACATATCATGGAAACTCATTCCCAGAAAACCTCATGGTTCATGCATGTTTTTCCTACCTTTGTGCCTACATGTTTCTTTTCCTTTCTTTTTGTCTGCCTACTTCTTTTCCTTCCTTTTCTCCTGCATGCTTCTTTTCCTTCATTTTCCCTTGCATGTTTATTTTGCATGCCTAACTGTTGTTCTTCCTGCTTTTGCGTGCGCTCTGAATTCTTCTTTGACCCTACAAACTGCTCCCTTTTATGCTTTTGTGTGTGCTCTTCAAAACTTATTTATTCAAAATACGTGTCCAACAGGTACCCAACACTCACCTGTGGCTCGTCCTGAGCCACTTAAGCCCATTGTGTTGCACCCTTCCATGCCTCCATGAACTTTTGGAGGGTTTCTCTTGTTGTAGCAACTTCCTTCTTGACCTCAACGTATTTCTCAAAAATATCCTATACTACCTGCACAGTCAAGGTCGTGAGATTCTCCTCACTGTATTGTGTTTTTTTCTTCATCGTGCCTTGCGCAACTGCTAATTCCCCTATGACCCTGAGTGCTTCATCCTGTAGGGGTACCAATCGTTGTGCGATATTTTTCTACTCTTCCCTTAGTTTTTATATCTCATTGTATGAATTCTTGTTCACCAAGATGGCCATTATGTGCTCAGATGGTAGCAACATGATTATAGTCCCCATATCCTTCTACGCCTTCTCCTGTGCATTCCTTAGTCTTTCCTCGATGAACTTCATCTTCGGATCCTTCACCAAATTTTTCCAAAGTTGCATGCTTTCTTCACATAACTTCATGCACTCCTCATCCAGACTCTTAATGCTTGTTACTGAGGTTATATATGTTCTTTCTCTTTGTTCCTTCTCCTTAGGTGGTGTCCCTGGTGTAGTGCACACTTCCAACTCCCCAATTCTGGTGCATAAGCCTTGAATGACCTCATTGATTTTTTATACCTATTCCTCCAGTGTGGATTCTACCACCATCAACACCTATAGAATATCCTTATACAGTTTCTAGACAACCCTCTGTATCCTCTCTACCTATTGCTTGACCTCGTCATTCTACTTCAATATGATCTCTACCTTTTTCTCGGCCTCATCCTTCTCCTTCAATATCCTCTTTGGATTTTTCTTGGCCTCGTCCTTCTCCTTCAATAATGTCATATAATCCTGCATTTTTTCTCTATTGACCATTACCTTAGCCAACTCCTTTGACATTGAATTTTCACAGAACTGTATTCCCTATGAAATACTTGTCTGTAAGCCTTGTAGTGCTCCTATGGGCATCTAGGAAATGACTAAGTCCAGGTGACTTAGTACTCATTCCTACTCCTGCATCTCTGGCGTGGGGAACTCAATTGCATCTAACGAGATCTTCAAAACTATATTTGTTGTTGCTATCTATGGAAAGTAAGAAGTGGGGGCCCCTGCTTCCCCAACCACACTTATTGTTGGTCCTTCACCGTGTTGAAATAATGTAACTGAAAAGAGTATTCTTATTATTATTGATATATTATTCATAGGATCAATCCCCATTGTGGATTGATCATGTCGGTTATTGTAATAGGACCAAATCCCCTTTTGTGGATTGGTCAAAAGACAATTGTAATAGGCATAATAAGAAGTTAGCCCCAACAGATATTAAAGAGGCCCAAAAATATAATAAAGGTGGGTTTACCCACCCAATTTGAGAAGTCAGCCCTGCCAGTGAAGAGACACGTCACACATGCCAGTCTAATATAAATAAGGAGGCTAGCGCCTCACTTAGACAAACAACTCACTTGCTCAGTGAGAGACAAGTTTCAGATCTGCTGGAGAAGGAGAGAGAGAGTGGCACATATATGGGAGAGGAATTTCTTTATTAGCTTAAGATATCTCTTGGCATTGTATTGGCTATCTATATTAAGGAAGTTTTGCTGGGTTTTCTTTCCCTAGAGGGTTTCCCAGGATAAATGTTGTGTCTCTTGTGATTGTGTATTTCTCAGTGATCTTGGATTATGCTATTGTTATCTAATGAAATGAAAACAACTATAATAATGGCTTAAATATTAACATGGTATCAGAGCCAAGCTGAAGGAAGCCTCTTTCACGAGTGAAAAACGTCACTGTTGCCGTAAATGAAAATTAGGGATTTTTTATGGTGAATCTTTTCAGCCCCAAAACCATCTAGAAAAGTGTGCCCTACCCTAAGGATTAGTTTGGCACTCTCAGCACACCTTTTCAGTGGTTGGATCTCCCGGAAAGTGAAACCCTAGTTTCACAAAGTACCAGAAAACCAGAAAACTAGTGTACCAAAAGTACTAGAAGTACCAGAGTACCAGAGGTACCAGAAGCACCAGTCCAAAAATACGCAGATCAAATTTGGAGGAAAAAAATTTGGATTTTCTTAGATCCAAACAAACTAGGCTACTCACCTCAGCTAAGCGCACCTCCTGGTAAGTTCAGTTTTTTATTTTGAGCACTTTCATTTTTCGGTCATTTTCCTAGCTCTAGGTAAAGATGTCTGCAAGAGTTAATCTTGTTGACAAGTTAGAAGGAGTGGAAAACTTCTGTGCCTGGAAGTATAGGATTGGCCTCATTCTTGAAGAGAATGACCTAGCAAGATTCATCAAAGAAGAAGTACCAGAACCCGCCGATGCTGTAGAAAAGGAAAAGCATTAAAAGGACACAATAAGGGCCAAAAGAATCATTGCAGATTCAATCAAAGACCACCTGATTCATTATGTGTCATTTAAGAAGACTCCGAAAGAAAATTTTGATGCCTTGACCAGACTATATGAATGAAAGAACATAAACTAGAAGATGAATCTTAGAACTCAACTGAAGAATACAAGGATGCAGAAAGGAGAAATGATTCAGGAATACTTCTCCAGAATCTCATAATTCAAATAACAACTAGAAGGTATTGGAGATACCATAGACAAAGACGAACTCATAATGATGTCCCTAAATGGTCTCACAAGACCTTGGAATGATTTCATCCAAATGATATGTGCCAGAACGGAGAAACTAAAGTTTGATAGTCTATGGGAAGAATGCATCCAAGAAGAAACAAGAGTAGCGAATCCTGAAGCGTTACTATCAAGGGATGATGATCAATCCCTAGCTACTCACACCAAAGGAGGAAGGAAGAAACCCTACTTCCAAAAGGAGACTCATAAAGAGCCTCAACAGTCAAACAAATTCAATCATAAAGAATCTCATCCAAGGAGATTTCAGAAAAAAGGACAACGAAAGGAAAAGGACTACTCATCTGTACAATGCTATCATTGTGACAAGATGGGACACATTGTGAAGTTTTGTCCAACCAGACGAGAAGAATACAAGAGAAAACATAAGAGGCTCCATGCCCATGTAGTCGAAGATGAAGAGCCACCCACAAAGATGATAAGAGAGAAGATCAAAGACCATGTCTTGATCTCGGCCCTCTCAGGATCTGTAACACCTGGAGAGGACACTTGGCTCATTGATAGTGGTGCATCCAAGCACATGATAGGACAAAGAAACATTCTCTCTTGTATCTCAGAAAATAATTTTTCTCAGAAAGTGACACTTGGAGATGATTACCAATATCCCATAAAGGGAGTGGGAGAATCAAACCATAAACTGAATTCAGGGAATTCACTAAAAATGAAGGATGTACTATATGTACTAGGCTTGAAGAAGAACCTACTCTCCATTTCAGATTTAGAAAAGAAAGTCTTTAGAGTTTCCTTTATAGATGGGGAAGTTCTTATGTGGGCTAAAGGAGAAACATTAAATGAAGCAATCATCATTGGAAGTGAAGAAAATGGCTTGTTTAAACTAAAGGGTCACTCAGAGGTTGCCATGACCCACACCATTGAAAACTCATGTGAACTTTGGCATAGAAGGTTATCCCACATCAACTACAAGGCACTACCATACATATGCAAAGTAGTCACAGGTTTACCATAACTCAAAGGTGACCATAAAGGCATATGTAATGGATGTACACAAGGGAAGAATATCAAGAACCCATTTCCAAAGAGGGACAACAAGACATAAGGATTCCTAGAACTCATCCATTCATATGTATGTGGCCCAATGCCATCATCCTCCATTAGCGGGTATGTATATTATGTATCATTCATTGATGATTACTCTCGTAAAACCTGGATATATTTCTTGAAAACTAAAGATGAAGTGTTCAGTAAGTTGAAGGAATTCAAAGCCTTGATAGAGAACCTTTCTGAAAGAAAGATTAAGATACTCATGTCAGATAATGGAAGAGAATATACCTCAAAAGAGCTTGTGAACTTCTGCAAATATGTTGGGATCAAGAGGGAGCTCACTACTCCCTATAATCCCCAACAAAACGGTGTAGCTGAACGAAAGAACAGAACCATACGGGAAGTTGTGAAGACTATGATTCATGATCAAGATCTTCCTATATGCTTATGGGAAGAAGCAGCAATGGAAACTGTTTATGTGCAAAACCAATTGTCCCATAGTGCACTTGGGCTCAAGACACCGGAAGAGATTTTCACCGGAAAGAATCCATAGGTAAGCCATCTCAAAATATTTGGTTGTCTAGTGTTTATTCATATACTTAAAGAAAAGAGAAACAAGTTGGACCCTTCAGGAAAGAAGGGAATATTTGTGGGATACTGTGAGGTCTCCAAGGCCTTCAAAATCTATATACCAGGTCAACATCACATTGATATCAGCAGGGATGTGACCTTTGATGAAGATGCAACGCTCAAGAAATCTAAACTATGCCAGCTTGAAGAGGTATATGAAGAGTGTTAGCGATATTTCTTGTCTCGGGACAAGAAATAGAAACAAGACAACAAAAGTCCCGAATCCCCGAGAGTTAATAGGGACCATCCATCTAGAAAGGACGCGTGGCAGGAGATAAACGTTATCGGGGAGGGTCTCGACAGGGAAGTGTCCATCGGAGTTGAAGCCATCGAGATATCGGGGATCCCGGGGACGAGTGATTCCTGCACTTCAAAATTGTGATACGCGAAATCCCGATCGGTGGGGAACAACTGTCAGTCATGGTGGGACCGAGAGGAGCACCATAGTGCAGGAGCCAGTTGTCAATTGGGCGGAGGTCAAGCTCATCGAAAAATCGGGGTTCTTGGAGGCGAGGGAACCATTGCATCAAACATTGCAATATCGCGATACACGATATCCCGAAACCAAGAGTGTGGGGCCATAGAAGTCGATGGAGGACAGGTGGCAGGATTTCACGACGGGGAATGCGAAACCCTGAAACTCGATACAGAGTCGGGGAAAAGTCACGGTGGAGTACAAGAGACCGTGAGGAAAGAGAGGAAGCACTAGATTCTCCAGGTGCCGATTCGACGTGAATTCCCAGTAGCTGCCAAGAATGAATGAATAAAAGAGAGGGTGGTTGAGGCCTTGCCTCAATCATTAATTGAAAGGTATGGAGGGTCTGGCAAGCGGTCTACTCAAGGGGGTCCTGTGTGCCCATTTTTCCAGAGAAGCCATGCCTGAGTCCTCGACTAGCCGAAGGAAGTCTGAACACGCTAGCTCGACACTTAATGGCTCAGCTACTCCCCTTGTTGGAGCCACGCATAGTTAAGATGGTGTCTGTCATAGGTGCATGATCGTCTAGTCTGCATGCGCAGACTGTCAGAAGACATGCAGATGCAATGTTATTAATGCAGTATCTCGTTTTCGCTGCTGTGTTTTGTTTTGAGTATATGTAGGCATTTTCGCCATTTTTGTAAGCATTGATGGTTGAGTAGAGCTCCCGGTTGTGAAGTTTTAATGAAGCACTATTATCTTTGGTTATGTATGAACTCTTGAGACTTCTTGCCTTATGGATGCCAGTTTCTTTCATATCTTTGTTTAAACTATGTTAGAGAAGCTCATAATTAGCTGTCATAGGATGATGTAGAATTTGATCACTATGACCGTTGCATTGTCTCTAATCTGTCTTTGTGATTTTCTTAACGCTGAACGACTTGGAATTGGAGAATCCAGTCAAGTCCCTTTATCAGTACCTCGAAGCCCTGAACCTGAGGATCTCGCGTTCGGGGTTTTTCTTTTACAAATTGTTGAAAGCCTGTTGCCCGAAGTAGTTTGTTCACTCTTCTCATCAAGTCTTCCACCTATTCACCCTTTAATCAACCCACTGGCTGAAGTTAGGATTCCATACCTCCTTTGTTCTTAATGTACCAGACCCAGTCTCTGAGTTAGAGTGAAATATCCCTGAGTCTCTGTCCATTTGATCACCCATAAAAAACCACTATGACATAAAACTGATGGGCGTCGGGCTCTGCTCCTGATAGCAATCCAGGAGTGACTTCTGTCACCAACATTTCTGGCACCGTTTCCGGGGATGAAGTTGAAGATTTTCCCTGGGTAGAACGACAACGATCAACTGATTCTAAAGGTGCATCAGAAATCAGAATTATTCAGATTGCTACTGTGCACCCGGCGACTCCACTGTGGCGACTCCATTGTTTCCACTTTACTGTTTCAGTTGTGGCCACTGTTGGCACACCTAAAAGCTGACCCAGAGGATCTTTTTCGAGAAGGTTTCAGCGGCTTCTTTCTCAGCCTGAGAAGTTTCCCGGGGTAACGATAATGTTAAGATCTGGCCTTTGATGGTGAACAAGGACCAGACACACTTGAAGCTGCGCATCTTTCACCTGGCGACTCCATGATTCGAGGATCAATTGGTGACTCCACTGGTTCGATATGGAGGAAATTATGGCTCAAAGGTTTGCTTTCTGTGACTTTTCTCAGATAGTTGCCTTTCCTAATGCACTTCCTGATAGAGACCAATGGGAAGATTTCCTCCCGGAGTTTCATGCAACAGATTGGGAAGAACCAGCTGAGCATTTATTGGACTTCGATGAGGCTATCCACCGACACAATATCACGCATGAGGATGTCCGGATTAAGCTCTTCAGGTATTCATTGAAGGGAGCTACTCTTGAATGGTGTCAGTCTCTTCCCACTGCAAGCATCTGCTCTTTAGCAGGTTTTCATACAACTTTCAATTCATTTTGCAAAGACTACTATCCAACTGTTCACTTGTTTGAAAGATGTTGTGAAGAGTTTTCTTCGCTTCATGAAGCCTCTGTTGGCCCTAAAGACCATGTCCATAATGAAGCCCTTACTGTGGAAGAAAGCATCTGCTGTGAAAATATAGAGGTGTTGGACGATATTAATTGTGTTAGCCCCAGAACGGAAGCATTTGACATCATATCAGATGCATCCGTTCTTTTAGATCTTGATGAAGATCAACACGCCTCTTGTGGAGATTATGAGTTTGCAGAGCAGATGTGGTTCATGGTAGATGGATCACCTGAGTATTGGGTTGAAGCAGAGGCCCTTAGCAACTCTACTGAGGGAGATTATGAAAAAATCTTTCCCACGGGTCGTATTTATGGTCATTATGAATCTGATCCATGGGAGAGTCCAGAAGAAGAAATCCTCCCAGATATGATTAGGTCTGATGAAGGCTATAAGGATAGAAGACTGGGGGAGGACGTCACTCTGAGTGAACTAATGATATCTCTCATTGCCCAACATGCAAGGTTGAAATATGAGGACAATGGGGCGGATTTTCCAGTCTCCAAGGCAAATGTTCTAGATGGCTCTTTAAAGGAGATGATTGGAGATTTCGTAAGTGCATTAACAACTGTCCCTGATGAGCTTGATGTCTCAAATCAAAGCGATGAACTGGTAGTTTTGGAGGAGGACTGTTCTCTTTTTCTTCACGATATTTCCCATGATGTATTTACATTTGGGATTGAAAAGGAGGATCTGGAGATCGTTCCTTTTTTGCAAGATCAAGAAGCTTGGTGCTCACCCAGCTTTAACGACTATTCAGTTGAGGAGCAGCAGGGCCCCACATCACAGATTGATGACCTGGGTAATAGCCAACCTGTGTATGACAACTATGAATCAGGTTATGAGCTAGACACCCAGAACTTCCAAGAGAATACTGCAGAGCCTTCTCCTCTGTTCACAAATGAAAGACAATGCGAGGAAATCAGCCCCCCTGAGTAGCAAATTGAAAAGATGAATCAACCCATGGTCCCTATTTATGATGAATATGAATCGGACCTGGAGGAGAGCCAACAAGAAGAGGAAAAAGAACCAGAGGGGCAGTCTTCCCTTTGTTCACAGCCAGTCAGCGAGCAACCACCGCCTGAGATCAATCAGCCTACTTCAGTTATTCACCCACCTATGCTTATCAGAGATATTTGGCTGCGGGTGAACACTTGTGTAGCAGAAGAGGTTGTCTGTCGCTCATTTCCTGGAAGTGGCCGCTCATTCGATGACCCCGTCAGCAAATACATGGAGTGGCATTTCCCTTATGCTTTGGAGCCGCCATATCCCATCTCAACTTCAGCTTGTAAGGAGAAGTTGAAGAGTGTAACCATTCTGCTATCACGGTTACATCAACTGTTTGTGATCATTGACAGAAGGCAAGAGATTCCCTTCAGGAAGTTACTTGATTGGCTGTGGTGTAAGTCTGCTTTCACCTAGCCCCATGTAAAGTGTTTTATTAGTTTAGGACTGTATATAAATAAGCTCCTTTGCGCATGTAGCTTTGTTTGCTTTGCTTTACTTTTCGGCCTATATTTTCAGCAGCGGGATGTTTTGAGCATGACTCCATAGCCCAATAGCAAGGCACTGAAGCTGTGGAAGGAGTTCTTAGATCATCGCAGGGACGACTCTATCCCCCATGGAGCCTAATGTTAGCGATATTTCTTGTCTCGGGACAAGAAATAGAAACAAGAAAGCGAAAGTTCTGAATCCCCGAGAGTTAATAGGGACCGTCCATCTGGAAAGGACGTGTGGCAGGAGATCAACGTTATCGGGGAGGGTCCCGATAGGGAAGCGTACATCGGAGTTGAAGCCATTGGGATATCGGGGATCCTGGGGACGAGTGATTCGTGCACTTCAAAATTGCGATCCGTGAAATCTCGATCGGTGGGGAGCAACTGTCAGTCATGGTGGGACCGAGAGGAGCACCATAGTGCAGGAGCTAGTTGTCAACTGGGTGGAGGTCAAGCTCATCGGAAAATCGGGGTTCTTGGAGGCGAGGTAGCCATTGCATCAAACATTGCGATATCGCGATACGCGATATCCCGACACCAAGAGTGTGGGGCCACAGAAGTCGACGGAGGACAGGTGGCAGGCTTTCGCGACGTGGAATGTGAAACCCCGAAACCCGATACAGAGTCGGGGAAAAGTCACGGTGAAGTACAGGAGACCGTGAGGAAAGAGAGGAAGCACTACATTCTCCAGGCCCCGATTCGACGTGAATTCCCGGTAGCTTCCAGGAATGAATGAAGAAAAGAGAGGGTGGTTGAGGCCTCGCCTCAATCATTAATTTCAAGGTATGGAGGGTCTGGAAAGCGATCTACTCAAGGGGGTCCTGTGTGCCCATTTTTCCAGAGAATCCATGCCCGAGTCCTTGACTAGACAAAGGAAGTCTGAACACGCTAGCTCGACACTTAATGGCTCAACTACTCCCCTTGCTGGAGCCACGCACAGTTAAGATGGCGTCTTTCATAGGCGTACAATCGTCCAGTCTGCATGCGCAGACTATTAGAAGACATGCAGACACAATGTTATTAATGCAGTATCTCGTTTTCGCTGCTGTGTTTTGTTTTGAGTATATGTAGGCATTTTCGCCATTTTTGTAAGCATCGATGGTTGAGCAGAGCTCCCGGTTGTGAAGTTTTAATGAAGCATTGTTATCTCTGGTTATGTATGAACTCTTGATACTTCTTGCCTTATGGATGCCAGTTTCTTTCATATCTTTGTTTAAACTGTGTTAGAGCAGCTCGGAATTGGAGAATCTAGTCGAGTTGTAGCTGTCATAGGATGATGTAGAATTTGATCACTGTGGCCATTGCATTGTCTCTAATCTGTCTTTATGATTTTCTTAACGCTGAACGACTTGGAATTGGAGAATCCAGTCAAGTCCCTTTATGAGTACCTCGAAGCCCTGAACCTGAGGATCTCGCGTTCGGTGTTTTTCTTTTACAAATTGCCGAAAGCCTGTTGCCCGAAGTAGTTTGTTCACTCTTCTCATCAAGTCTTCCACCTGTTCACCCTTTAATCAACCCACTGGCTGAAGTTAGGATTCCATACCTCCTTTGTTCTTTACGTACCAGACCCAGTCTCTGAGTTAGAGTGACATCTCCCCGAGTCTCTGTCCATTTGATCACCTATAAAAAACCACTGTGACATAAAAATGATGGGCGTCGGGCTCTGCTCCTGATAGAAATCTAGGAGTGACTTCCGTCGCCAACAAAGAGGAACCCGTAATCCCCAATACTGCAATGAGGGAGGTTCCCAGAGCTACAGAACCAGTGAGGGAAGTCGTAGCTTCCCCTGATGAGTAACTTCTAGAAGACAATGATATAGTAGAAGTGTAAGAGCCTCTTCAGATGATGATCCTCCATAAAAGAAATCCAACTTGGGCTAGAGAGCTTATTCAAGATGGAGAGAAGTACGGTGTTCCCCAAGGAACTATGAGACAGGTGAAAAGACCAAAGACATTCTCCAGTTATATGGCTTTGATGTGTGATCTCCTAGAAGAGGAGCCTACCTGCTTTGAAGAAGCCATTCAGAGGAAAGGATGGGCAGATGCCATGAAAGAGGAATACCAATCCATAATGAAGAATGAAGTATGGGAAATAGTTCCCAGATTGAAGAATAAAGATGTGGTATCCTCCAGATGGCTCTTCAAAATAAAACATGCTGCTGATGGAAGTATTGAGAAGTATAAAGCAATATTTGTCACTCGTGGCTTTTCCCAGAAGGAAGGCATTGACTATGAAGAGACATTCGCTCCTGTGGTGAGATACACTTCAATCAGAACCATCATAGCTCTTGCAGCTAAGATGAAGTGGAAGCTGCACCAAATGGACATGAAGACAACTTTCCTAAATGACGTCATTGAAGAGGAAGTGTATATAGAGCAACCTCAAGGATTTGAGGTTGAAGACAGGAAGTCTCATGTCTGTAGATTGAAGAAAGCCTTATATGGATTGAAGCAAGGTCCTAGAGCCTGGTATGGTCGTATAGACAGTTTCTTGACGAGCTTAGGATTTACCAAGAGTAAAGCAAACTCTAATCTCTACTTCAAAATCATGAACAATGAGCCAGTAATATTACTGCTATATGTGGATGACTTATTCTTAACTGGAGAAGAAAATCTCATCACTGAATGTAAAAAGATACTTGCCTTGGAATTTGAAATGAAATACCTTGGCCTAATGCATTATTTCTTAGGTCTTGAGGTATGGCAGAGTCCTAAGAGGATCTTCCTTAACCAAGGGAAGTACTCGGTCGAAATCTTGAAGAGATTTGACATGTTAGAATGCAAGCCCATGAATACACCCATGGAAGCGAAGCTAAAGTTGTTGGTCGATACTTCATCAGAATTGATTGATGCCACACTATATAGACAGATTATTGGATCGTTGATGTACCTGACGAACACCAGACCAGACATTTGTTTTTCCGTGAACACCTTGAGTCAGTTTCTGGTAGAACCCAGACGTGTTCACTTAGTGGCTACAAAACATGTGATAAGGTACCTTAAAGGTACAATAGATTATGGTCTCAACTATGATGGAGATCATGATTTCACATTGAGTGGATATACTGATGCAGATTGGGCAGGAAGTGTTTCTGATAGGAAAAGCACTTCAGGATGATGTTTCAGTTTGGGATCAGCTATGATCTCATGGTAGAGTAGGAAGCAATCTAGTATTGCTCTCAGCACAACGGAAGCAGAATATATTGCTGCATGTTCTGCCAGATACGAAGCTATATGGCTTCGAAAGTTGCTGACCGACCTATTTGACTTAGAGATGAAAGAAACCTTGATTCTATGTGACAACCAGAGCTGCATAAAAATGACAGAGAATCCTTTATTCCATGACAGGGTGAAGCACATAGAGATCCATTATCATTACATCTGTGACATGGTACAGAGAGGAGCCTTGAAGCTCTAGTACATTAGCACGAATGAACAGGTTGCTGACGTGTTGACCAAGCCCCTATCTCGTGTAAAGTTTGAGTACTTTCGAGATAAGCTTGGTATAGTCCGAAAGGACCCTCCTCGAAAGGGGGAGTAGATGTTGTGATGAGACATCTCTTGCTTCTAACCTAGTTGTCAGACGTAAAGCAAGATGAGATGTTCCTTTCTTCTGACCTAGTTGTCAGATGTAAAGAAAGATGAGATGTTCCTTGCTTCTGACCTAACTGTCAGACGTAAAGAAAGATGAGATGTTCCTTTCTTCTGACCTAGCTGTCAGACGTAAAGCAAGATGAGATGTTCCTTGCTTCTGACCTAGTTGTCAGACGTAAAGCAAGATGAGATGTTCCTTGCTTCTAACCTAGTTGTCAGATGTAAAGCAAGATGATATGTTCCTTGCTTCTGACCTAGTTGTCAGACGTAAAGCAAGATGAGATGTTCCTTTCTTATGACCTAGTTGTTAGACATAAAGCAAGATGACGAGTACCTTGCTTCTGACCTGATGGTTGTGACGTAAAGCAAGATGATATGATGAGACTAGCACTAAGCTTCCGGCTGGATAGCTATGACGTAAAACCAGTCTAGTGTCCTGCTTCTGACCGGATGGTTGTGACATAAAGCAGGGCGAGTATCTTGCTTCCATCTTGAGTGCTATGATGTAAAGAAAGACGATGAGATGAGACTAGTACCGTGATTCTAGCCTGATGGCTATGACGTAAAGCCAATCTAGTAATCTTGCTTCCAGCTTGAGTGATGTGACGTAAAGCAAGACATTGAGATGAGACGAGTATTGAGCTTCCAGCTTGACCGCTGTGACGTAAATCCAGTCTTGTATTATGATGAGCCAACCTTGTGCTATGATGATGATGATGATGTATCAGTTTTTATACTAATACATATTGATGCAGATGATGATGGAATTCCTTTGAGAATGACGATGCTTCCGATGAAGAAAACTTCCGATGATTTATAGATATGCCAGTCAGTGTTCCAAGATGATATTGATGATGCTGTCTTCTCACCCACTTGATGTTGTTGATGATGTTGTCCTCTCTCTCTCGCATGATGCTGCTGAAGAATACCCTTCTTGTTAAGGGGGAGTGTTGAAATAATGTAACTGCAAAGAGTATTCTTATTCTTATTGATATATTATTCATAGGATCAATCCCCATTATGGATTGATCATGTTGGTTATTGTAATAGGACCAAATCCCCTTTTGCGGATTGGTCAAAAGACAATTGTAATAGGCAGAATACGAAGTCGGCCCCAACAGATATTAAAGAGGCCCAGAAATATAATAAAGGTGGGTTTACCCACCCAGTTTGAGAAGTCGTCCCTGCTAGTGAAGAGACACTTCACACGTGCCAGTCTAATATAAACAAGGAGGCTAGCACCTCACTTAGACAAACAACTCACTTGCTCATTGAGAGAAAAGTTTCGGATCTGCTAGAGAAGAAGGAGAGAGAGAGTGGCACATATCTGGGAGAGGACCTTTTGTATTAGCTTAAGAGATCTCTTGGCATTGTATTGGCTATCTATATTAAGGAAGTTTTGCTGGGTTTTCTTCCCCTAGAGGGTTTCCTAGGATAAATGATGTGTCTCTTGTGATTGTGTATTTCTCAGTGATCTTGGATTATGCTATTGTTATCTAATGAAATGAAAACAACTATAATAATGGCTTAAACATTAACACACCGAATATTTTCTTTGGTGTTCTCCTTATTGCCTCCTAGAGATGTTGCAATGTCATTAATTGTTCTTGCACCTTCTAGTGTAGTTCTTCATGTTTCTACGATGTTTGATGGGATGCCTCTTCTATGACATCCCTCACTTGGTAATCGATCCTATCGATACCATCGTTCGTCAAAGTGTAGATAGTTGGTTCTTTATGGTCTTTCATATTCTTCAACGCAAATGTTGTTTTCCCCTTACCCTTGTCTTTAATATTTTCCCCTGATTTTGGTACTGTCTTCTGCGCATCCCCATGCACCATTTCCTTGGTCTTCTTCTTCATTCTCAGGGTGCTCCATCTCTATTTCGTTTGCAGGAACCTTCCAGTCTGGGTCCCAATTCTGCATAATCAATTGCATGTCTTCCTCTGTAATTTTGTACTTTGTTTGCACCTATTTCTCTCTCAGGTCTTTGTTTACTTGTATGTAGATGTGATGACGGAATGCCCGAAATTGTGCAATCGATGTGTACGCCTCTACAAGCTGCGATGAAATTCATGGTGTATTCTGGATACACCTCATAATCCTTTGTTGTATAGAAAGAAATCAACATTTGTGTCTATATATCTTCTCTTGTTCGTCCTACACCAGAAGTTATGATACTTAGTGACCAAGCATGAATTACCTCTTAGACCCAGAAACTGCGCATCCTTTGATTTATTCCACAATGTGAACACAATTAGAATTAACAACCAGGAATAGTGGAATCCCATGCCTCTTTCCTATGCTTCCATGCAATCTATGAGGAAATGTTAAGTAAAAATGGTTCCCATCTCATTAATACCCATTCTACACACTTCTCATCCACAAATATCATGCTTCCAGACACTTGGTCTTTCCTACCATTTCTCGACAACTTGCATGTCAATGCTTGCATCACAATTCTTATTGTTGGGTCACAGATACTTGGTATGTCCAACCCGCACACCCCTCTGATTGTGTGAAATTTCTCCCTCATGGACTCTGACAAAGTCTTGTCATTATTTTTTCTGCAAACAATAAGGTGGGATCTTCCCCCTGTGATGATAATCCCGTGATTTGGGAAATGAGATCTATGTCTATAGAAATTAGTCTGTCCAACCATAAGTAACCTCCATGCACACAGGTTAACAACATCTTGACACATGCATTCACCTCTTGGGTCCTGCCGAAGTGTGGAAGGTCAAAAATATTTAGTATTCCAACTCATTCCAATCCTCTAGCCCATACCTTTGGCACATGTATAGTCTGGTTCATCATTGGGTCTATTTTCAGTTCCAAGTATTTGATTGGCGCAAGTTCAGGGAACTTCGTTGTATCTGTGATATCGTGGTCCACATATTTAAGTTGTGGCACCTTACCTAACATTTCCTTATTGATTATGACCCCATCTAGGATGTCAGGTGTCACCAATGGATACTTGGCATCCTTCTTCAACGCCACTGGTTTGTTATCATCCTTCCTTGGTAGAATGTAGTCCGTAGTAAACCTTGGCTCCCATGATGATGATCCTGGAATCTCCTCAACCTCTGGTGTTGTTGTTTCTTCTCTCGTTCAAGATTTCTTTGGTGTGGATGCAGTTGCCTTTAGTGGTGCCATATTTGTAATATGGTTACTAGCGACCACTGCTTCGAATCTGTGGTTTTTCTTAGGCTATGCAACACGTATCTCGACTCTCTCTTACTCGCATGAAACTCCAACTAACAATTACCTATGTTTTTCAACCCTCTGCAACTTTTGTTCCCCTTCGCTAGTTGTCCACCTCTCGTCATTCTTGAATTAACTATCAAATCCACTAGTCATGCAATCAATTTCTGCTTTAATGTTGCTTTATTTTGGAATCTTCCACTATATCTTTTCTTTGATTTTCCAGTCTATCATGATCTCCATCATATTTTTCCATTTATAATGACACATCTCCATGTTGTGCTGTCATTACAGCTTTTGAACTATCATTTATGCTCTTTAATTTCATTTAACAGTCTTTATCCATCCTCATCCATGCAATTTTTTTGTCTTACTCATTCGTGTACTGCACAGTCTGTGCTTCTGTGCATAATTCGCTTCTTCTACAGAGTTAATCCTATCTGTGCTACACTCCCTCCTTTTTCTCACTTAGTCTTGTGGAAACTTACTTACTTTTTGTTGTTTTTCCTTTGTTTTTCTTTATCTTTTTCCACTTTTTCTTTGTTTTTCTTTTTCTTTTCCCTCCTATAATACACTACTATTGTACATGGTTCTTGCACAAGTCAGACTAGTGTGTGGTTGATCGACCATCCCTGTAGATTTCAATCGAATTCCATTCACCAGTCCTCCCAAGAATTCTCCCTTCAAGGTTTCTAGCTGCACAACACCTGCTTCTGTCACATACTTGATCACATATGTACCTAACCAATGCATCCTAAACTTCTCAGGGTGTTGCATGAACTTGTTGTCATATAAAAACACTAAGTATTCCACTTGAAACATTTTTTTTTAATATGCCTATCATGCCATGATTTTTCTCTTGCCTTCTGGACTTGCTGATGGAATCCTGTGACAAATCGGTCTTCCTCGAGTTGTACCAATTGTTGACAATATTTCCTCTACTACTCCAGAGTCTGAAATATTTGTAATCACTGCAATGCGTAGGCTCGACATAATAAATTCCATTAGAATTATTTCTTCTGTCCCATATACCAACCTAAAATGTGTCTATCCTGCCAATTTTTTTCTTGTAGTCCTATATGCCCATAATACTGAAGGGATCCTTAAGTCCCAAACATCTCTCCCTACATTGCAAATATTTTTCAACACATTTTCTAAAATATTATTGAAGGCTTCTATTGTCCCATTTTCCTAAGAATGGTATGGTGTTCTCCTCTGATGGTTAATTTGAAACTCCTCAGTAAATGTTGCAATCATCTTATTCAGAAAGTGTGTCCCTTGATCACTTAGTAAAATGCACGAGCACCCAAATCTTGTCACTACATTATCAAACAACAATCGCACAAAAATTTCCACGCTGCAGTCTATGATCGGTGTTGCTTCTACCCATCTGGTCAAATACTCTGTCGCAATGATTATATACCTAGCTCATGATCTCTTGGATAATGGATTGATCATTCGAACAAAGTCTATTTCCCATTTCTCAAAATCCTACAGTGTAACTTGTGGATGCAAAGGCATCTCATCCCTTCTGTATGGCTTTCCAAGCCTTTGACAAACATCACATGCCTGGAAATATTCCTTAGCATCCTTGTGAAGTGTGGGCCACCAGAGCTTAGCACACAAAATATTTTTCACAACCGCTTTACCTACATAGTGTCCTCCTGCAATACCTTTGTATGCTTCTGATAGTACCATCAACCTTTCATGCTCTAACACACATTGTCTTAATATCCCATTTGCACATAACTTGTATAAGTTCCCTGCAATCAACTGATAATCCGCTACCTTAACCACTAATTGTCTCTTTTGTGCAACTCTCATGTTCGATGGAGCCATTCATGTACTTAAGAATTGCACAATTTCTACGAAGTAGTTATCCACCATTCAAACTGCAAATAAATGCACTTCTGAAAAACTATCATCTAGGTTCCCTACATCCTCGCCTGATAAAATGTGCGATAAGTGATCTAGTCCTACATTCAATTCACCCGTCTTAAATATGACTTCAAATTTGTGCTGTTGGAATAATAGTAACCATATGCAAATTCTCCCCCCCGACACTGGCTTGTTCACTAAGTATCTTAGTGTGGAATGGTCCATATACATATTGAAATGAGAACCCAACAAATAATGTCTAAACTTCTGCAGTACATACACCATTTCTAATCCCTCTTATTCTGTCGTAGTGTAGTTCTTTTTTGTTGTTGACAAATTCCTACTTGCAAATGCAATTGGATGGTCTAACTCTCCTTCTCCCGATTGAGATAATACGATGCCCAAAACTATAGACGGTGCATCCACGTGAACATGGAATTCCTTCTTCCAATATGGGAATATCAAAATTGGGGAAGTCACTAACTTTTGCTTTAATGTTTCCAAACCTTTTTGGAAGTCCTCATTCCATTGGAATTTAGCTTCTTTCTTCAACAACTTCTCCATGGGTGTTGTAATCTGTGCATATCCCTTAATGAACTTCTTGTAGTATCATGTATGGCCTAGGGTTTCTCTTAACTGTCTTATTGATGTAGGTGGTTGTAAGTCCAAAATCACTGCAATTTTGGCAGGATCCACTAGTAATCCTTTCTTACATACCACATGGGCCAACAAAATTACAAAAGGCGAACAAAAAATACATTTCTTCAAGTTCAATGAAGTCATTGTCTACACCTATCCAACATTAATCTTAGTACTTCTATGTGATTCTTCAAGAGACTAAACACAGTCCAATAATCTACATAAACTTCAAGGAACTTATGAATAAATTATTTAAAGGTTGTGACCACTACTCTTGAGAAAATTGTAGGTACATTCTTCAACCCAAAAGGCATCACTGTGTACTAGTAGCTTCCACACTCTGTTGGAAAAGTAGTCTTATATCTGTCTTCCCGTGTAATCTTTATCCAGTGATATCCTGATAATTCATCCGTGAAGGAATATGCCTCCTTCCCCCTACATTTTCTAACACTTGATTTGTAAAAGGTGTTGGAAATGGATCATCCAGACATGCATCATTTAGATTTTTTAGGTCTACAAAAATTCTGATTCCCCGTTTTCTTATCTCATACTACCATTGGACTTATCCATTCTGATTCCACCACTGGTTCAATAATTCCCACTTCTATCATTCTGTCTATCTCTAACTTTACCTTCTCTTTATACTTTAGATTCAGTCTATAGGGTATCTGTCTTACTGGCTTAGCATTTGGTTTCAAAGGGAACTTCATTTCTCCTAGATCACCAACTATCCCTTTCATTTTTGCAAACATGGTTGGGAATAGATCCTAATACTCGCGCAATAAGTCTGCAATTTTTTTCCACGATTTCGTCATTCCAGTAGTCTCTTATCTACACAAAATTTGGATTCTCTTTTGTCCCAACATTTACCTTACACGTCCTTAATGGTTGTGTATACACAACAAATTCAAGCGCTGGACCTTCCACTGTGCATTTCCCCTTAGTTTCATGTATTTGTATATTTCTTGGATCCTCCTCATAGCGATCTTCTTGAACCACATTATAACATTCCAGTAGTTCATGAACTATCATAGAAGTTCTATGCATACTACACATAGGCGCCACATCCATCAACCCTTCTTCCCAAAAAACCCTGGTTCTAATGGCTTGCAAAGTTGCGTCTACAAATGGCGATTCATCTTCAAAAGTAAATGTTACCTTAAACCTTTGAGTTATCTCATCCCAATCTATGGTTTCTCTGTGGAATTCTAGTTCCAAGTACCAATTCTTAGGGATCATATCCAATGTATGTATGAATGTATGTGTCCATTCCTTATTTGGTATCGAACTCCATATATTTCTACACTGCATAATATGATCTGTTGGGTCACTTACTCTCATATATTTATGTGCAATATACTCAACCTCAGTACCAAATCTAACTTGCTTTAATATTTTACACTGTAACTAGTCTTTTGTTCCTTCTTTATGTGAATCCCACCATTTGGCTGGAGTGGCTTTCAAGACAACATCTAATGCCAACAATCTTTGTTGTTTAGGTATCTTCAAATCAAACACATTTACAAAATAACTTATATCAATTAAACCATCATACTTGGATGGGTCACATAACTTCGTTCCAATCCAGCACAATGATCAAGTAATGCAAGCACATTGTCTGGTTGATACTTCATGCATCCTTTGCTACCAATGTTCTATTCCTTCCTCTAAATAAAATGCACATGAGATAATGCTTCTACAACTTAGGGCACCATATGCAGTCAGATTAACGTAGTCATCCATTCATAAAGTCATATTATATATGTTATCAATTTCATTCCCTTTAGCTGGTTCAATATACCTCTTTCCTTCCATCGGATCCAACGGTGCAATAACCTTAAAGTCCCCTACTTCAAATATCATTTCTCTTTTCTTCAGAATAATAATCACCTAATTTTTAAAGGCCCATTCAAGCACCATTAGCATTGGGTATGGTTGACTATTATCCACAATCTCAATGACCTCAAAATATGCTACACTGCGCACTCCGTCTATATTCATAGGTACCCTTAACAACCGAAGAATTGGTACTATTTTGTGCTGGTTCTCCAATATTGACTGGACAGGAGACCAAATCAACTTCATATTCCCCATCATTTCCCATGTTTTCTTCGACAAAACATTTACATCAGAACCCAAGTCTAAATGACCTGGTCCATGTCATAATTCCCAATCTGTGAACTTAATCTGAACTTGCTGCTCATCCTCTTTTTGCACATGAGTACCTGGTTCACTACCCTCTACGTTGTAGGAAGTTCCCTTCCTTGTGCAATGATTAATTATTCTGCGCAATGCATTCAATGAAATTTCATATTTCATCAATGCTAAACAACTTCTCAGAAATTATTTCAAAGGACTTTCCTTTTCAAGGAGACTTTCCTAGTATTAACACATAGAATTGCAGGGGAAATGTTAACACATAGAATTGCAGTATTTATCTTCGAGTCATAGGTTTTCTTTAAGTTTTTATGATTTCCTACTGTCAAGATCGAAGTCTATACTTCTGTCCCTTCTCCCTCTCCAACACAGTATGTCCTTGAATCCTTTCCTCTTAAGTTCAGTCAAGAGAATTTCTCAATGCTAAATGGATGGATTTTTATCATTTCCTTTCTTGACTGTTCCTATGTGCAGAGTTGTTTCTGTCTTCTTGAAATATCGTTGCGGGTCTGATTGAGTTTAAAATACTTGTCATTATGTTTAGATACTAATTGAGATTGCAACAAATCCTCCAAGTCCTTTGTATGCATAGTTAAATTCAACAGAAAAAGGCAGAAATTCAAAAGAAGTCCATTTCGGGCTTAAAATACAAGCAAACAGACAAGTTCATATTTCAACGACGAAGATCCAAACAGGAAAATCAGATTGACAGGGTGCGTTCATTTGGAAGGTCAAAGTTGCGTAGGGTTTAACATATTAATCGGACTGCCGAAGTATTGGAGCCCCGAAACGCCAAAGCGCTAAAGCATCAGAGTGCCACATCACTCTGGGCCCGTACTCCTCCCAAGGATTTCACACTTCATATTCAATGAACCGCCGAAGCACCGGAGTGCCACGTCACTCCAGGCCCATACTCCTCCAGGATTTATGAAAACTCTGGATGTAGAAGCCCCCAAACGCCAAATTTTCGAAGTGATGAGAGACTGCCACCTCGCCTACCTTTTTTGAATTTTCTTCCTCCACTCACCCTACCATGTACCTACTCCCCCTCCCATCATTCAACACTTTTTTTCCACTCCCTCCACATCACCTCCTGCATGTCCTTTCCCTCCTCTCATTGTACACCATCTGTCTCCATAGACCATCCACCTCCTCACATTCACTCATCCCTTCTTCCCATTGGACACCAATTCCACATCTTCCAGTTCGTAACCAATCACGACTCTCCCCATGACCTTTTGGCAAACCGGTGTTCCAAAAAAATCCCACCCTGAGTTAAACCTTCTGAAAGACTAGTGCCACTATCAGATTTTGACTCTAGATGTTTCCTAACACAGTTAATCAAAGGCACAGATGAAAAATAAATCAATATGAAGGAAGAATAAGTAGAGGAGATGCGCCCAAGTGACAACACTTCGTGACAATATTTCTGTAAGAGTTGTTACCAACAGGCTCCCTGGTTCTAGTAGTTTGTTAAATCCACTTTGTACAGATGTTAGATTGACATATTTTCATGGAGAATCCTAGGAAAGAAAGGCCAGCTTACATGTCGAGCTGTTGTCTACATTTTTTATTATAAATATTGCAGAATAATGTTATGACATTTTTTGGGAATGGTTGAGAAGAGCTCCCTCTGTAATGTTTTGATGTAAAAAAGTTGTTCTCTAGTTATGTATGATATTTGAGACTTTTTCATTAATAGAAGTCAGACTATTTTCATTATCTTGTTTCTTCTTACTCTGAATGCTCATTATGGGAGGATCCTTATGAGATGTTACAATTGTGTTATAATGGAGGTTTGATTATGATGCTACTATAAATGTTTTTAGAGTTTTGAAGTTTAGTTTCAAGAGGATCTTGTGACTGATCTTTTTCTTCACCTAGATGCTAGAAGACCTGATGCTTATAGTAGACTTGTTCATCCTTCCCACCAAAGTCTTCCATGTACTCACATTTATTATTAAACAATTGACTGAAGTTAATTAAAACCTCATTTGCTTATGCATGCTCTCCCGAACTTCTATGTTAAAACATTCTTATACTGATTTTTTGTCCATTTGACCTTTAATTATTCATTTACATCTACAAAACCTTTGATGGGTATTGGGATTATCCTCTTGCAATCTAAAGGTGACTCTCAGTGCTAAGATTCTTGGTGCCGTTGTCGGGGAATGAATTGAACAAATTTCTCTGGGATTGAACAACAAATAAATACTGATTCTGAAGGTGCATTAGAAATAAATACTTTGACTATTGCATATTTCACCTGGCGACTCCATTGTTTCAGTTGTGGCTCCTAAAGGCAGACACATGGGGTCCACTCCACACCTACCTCTGGCTACACTTTAAATTGACCTAGAGAAAATCATCAAGGTAAAAGTTACACAAGAAGGCTCTTCTGCTTCTATACCATGTACTTCTAGTCATTTGCCTGATTCTACTTTGAATACACCAGAAATTGCTAGAAACTTGGATTTTGAAAATTTCCCTGCTGAATAATCTTCTTTTAGTCCCAAATTAAAAGAAGAAAGTTTGGAAACCCTTGCCTCTCTTGATATTGTTAGCTGGTTTAGACTTGAGAGCTTATAATATTTTCCTACCTTAGGTTTTCAGACTCCTCCTCCTATCAAAACTTCTATGACTAAAGAGGAGGAAACTTTATTTCTCGTGGAGCCTATACCATCTTCTTCCAAGACTCAACCTATTCCTATGAAAACTGAAATCCCTCCTTACTACATTCCTCTTTCTCCCAATATGCACATAGTCAAAACTCCATCTCCTCCTTGTTCTCCTAGATTTAATAATCCAATGGCAGGTGCTAACCCTCCTAGAAATAGGATGGATGCTATAATGGCTGCTAGAGATGCCCCTCTGGTGTTACCACAACCTATGAATGCTCTCCATGTTGGAGACTACCTTAAGTACATGCCCAAGTTCACAGGGGGAGAAGACATCACTGTTGAAGAGAACCTTGTAGCTTTTAATAGTTATGCAGACAATCTTAACATTGAAAATGAGGATGTATGGATGAGAGTTTTTGTACAGAGCCTTGATGGTGAGGCTAGGAAATGGTTTAGGGGTTTGACTCCTAGATATATTACAAGAATTGAATCTTTGGATGATGCCACTTTGAGGCATTGTGAGGATAAGAAGGATTTCCTTTATTTCATTACAAAATTTGGGTTACTTAAGAGGAAAGAGGGGGAATCTATTTATGACTTCTCAAAAAGAATGAATAAAATGTACAACAAAATTCCCATAGAAATCAAGCCCACATAGACTTCTGCCAAAATCACCCATGCTAGTGCTTTTGACCCTGATTTTTCCTTCCTGTTGAGAGAAATAATATCTACCTCTCTTACTCATATGCAAGATGCAGACTTGGAAATATAATTTAACATAATGGTAGCTGAAACCCTTAGGGGAAAGTCTGATAGAGATAGAAGAAAAGGTAAAGATGAAGCTTCAACCTCTAATTCCCTTGTTGTCCACCCTCAAGTTGATGAACTAACCAAATTGGTTAAATCCCTTTCTGCTGAAATGGAGAAGTTGAAACTTGAAGGAAAGAAAAATTACAGAAACACTCAAAATACTGATAACAGAGGAAATTTCAGAAGAACAAACAATGCCCCTCAGATCCTCCAAAGAGATCAAATAAATAAGGAAAGGGATGATCAAAAAGTCTAGGCTCCTCTTCAAAATAACCTTTTTACTGATGAAGAAGGAGAGGATGAAGAGTCTGATCCAACAATCCATTGTCTAGGTGATACCTCTTTATCTCCTCACTTAACTTAGTCTGCATATGAAGAGTCTATTATGGACAACCAATTGAATGAGTTGAGTAAAGGGGAGAAATCTAATGAAAATTCAAATAAATGCAACCTAAGGTCCAAAAAGAAAGAGGGAAAACCTAACACTTCTGATCAACCTACCAAGACCGAAAATTCTGCTAAAGTTGTGGCATCTAGCAACAAAGAAAAATAAATACCAGATCCTCAAGTAGTGACTAAGACACATTCCACAAAGATTAAGGAGATCCTAAAATATCCTTCTTCCTTCAGCTTTGAGAGTGAGATTCAAAATATTAAGATCCTTGTACCCTTTTTAGAGCTGATTAAAAATGAGGAGTTTAGAAAATATCTTTCCAATATATTGTAGCTTGAATCCTCATCTAATTCTACAGACTCAGTGAACCTTCAAGATGAAAAACCAGCAGTCATTATGGGACCTTTGATAGAAGTTAGGGATGACTCATCCCTTCCTTTATATACATCCTTGAATATTCACGATAAAGTATTGCACAACTGTTTGATGGACTCAGGTGCATCTCACAACCTCATGCCCAAATTTTTCATGGATGAGCTTGGTCTAGAAATTACAAAAACTTATCATGACTTATACTCATTTGATTCTAGGAAGGTGAAGTGTCTTGCGGTAATCAAAGACCTGGTTGTTACCTTGTTCCAATTTCCCATGAAAAGTGTGGTCATGGATATTGTGGTGGTTGATGTTCCCCCCAAGGTTTGGGATGCTCTTGTCAAGATATTGGATCAAAAGACTAGGGGGAACTTTACAGACATGCCTTTCATATGCCACCATCCCTGTATTTGGAGGAGAGCACATAAGGCTTTATAGGGAAGCACAACTAACCTATATCATCAGTGATGAAGAAAATCCTACCAACCACCCTATTTTTTCAGTTGATATTGAGTTAAGATCTAGTATATTGCAACTCACTGATGCTCCTCAATAACCTATTGAAATCATAAAACAATCTACTTCCTCATGTCAAATTCCTCCTCCTAGTACCTCTGTTTGGAAGATGTTTTTTGATGGGGAATCTTCTAAGGAATGTGTTGGTGTGGGTTAATATTTATTTCCCCTACCCAAGTGACCATTTCTTTGTCTTACAAGCTTGAATTTGAAACTACCAACAATGTGGCAGAATATGAGGCTCTTGTTTTGGGTTTGGGGGCTGCTAAAGACATGAAGATTGAATAGTTAGCAATGCTTGGAGATGGTGCATTGATTGTTCATTAAGTCAAAAATCGGTATCAAGCTAAACACCTCAGGTTGAGGACTTACATAAATGAAGTCTGGGATCTTGTTGATAATTTCTTCTCAGCTTTTAATATCTCTTTTGTTCCAAGAGAAGAAAATATTTTGGCTGATTCTTTGGCTGTTTCAACAAGTAATTTCATAATTCCTGTGCCCCCTAAGCTCAAATATGATGTGGAAGTAAAGTATAGATCCTCTATACCTGACAATGTCAAACATTGAAAGGTATTTGAGGATGATCTTTAGATCAAAAGATTTCTTGAAAGTGTGGATGAATTCTCTGCCCTACATATTGATCAAGATCAGGATGATGACAAAAATCCTCGTGTTGATATTTTTCTGAATAAAATTGCTGACCATAAGATTGTTCAATTGCCCAACAACCATATTCCAAGAGGATTAGTTCCTTCGGAGAGATTGTTTGACAAAAATGATGTTGCTGTGAAGGTTCAAGGTTCAAATGAAAATGTTGATGTGACTGAATGCAATTTGGGTACAAAAGAGGATCCAAAGTATGTAAAACTATCTAGCATCTTGTCAAAGGTTTGAGTATGTCAAGATTTTAAAGGATTTTTTTGATATATTTTCTTGTAAATATGAAGATATATAGACATATGACACAAGAATCATTGAAAATAAGATCCCTTTGAAAGAGGAGACCAAGACTTTTAGGCGGAAGCTCAGACAGATAAATCCCATGCTGCTGCCTATTATGGAAAAAGAGATTAAGAAGTTGTTGGATGCCAAGATCATCATTCCTTTGACATACTCTGAGTGGGTGGCTAAATTAGTCCTAGTGAGAAATAAAAATGGAGAAATTAGACTATGTGTTGACTTCAAGAACTTGAACATAATCTCCAATCAGGATAATTATCCCTTGCCAAAGATGGAGCACATTTTGCAGAGAGTGACTGGCTCAAATAGGATGTCTATGATTGATGCCTTCTCAGGATACAATCAGATCTCTGTCTTACTTGAAGATAGAGAGAAGACAACCTTCACTACTCCTTGGGGCACATTCATGTATGCTAAAATTCCCTTTGGATTAATGAATGAAGGAGCAACCTTTCAACGAGCAATGGATATTTCCTTTATTGGGCAAAAGGATAAATTTGTGGTCATATATCTAGATGAAAATACAATGTTCTCAAAGTATGATAAAGAGCATTATCATCATTTAAAAAATGTCTTCTTGAAGTGCATAAATTTTGGTATCTCTCACAATCCTAAGAAGTCTTTGTTTTATTTGAAGGAAGGAAATTTATTGGGACATATTGTATCAGCAGAAGGGGTAAGAATTGATCCAAGAAGAGTATAAGCCATCCAGACTTTATCTCTTCCTAGATTCAAGAAAGAAGTTTAATATTTCTTAGGTAAGATCAATTTTTTGAGAAGGTTCATCTCTAACTTGTTGAATTGGTCAAGTACATTACATCCATGCTTAGGAAAGGAAATGAGGTGAAATGGAATGTTGAGGCCCGAGATTATTTTGATCAAATAAAAAAGGCCTTGACTGAAGCACCTATACTTATCAACCCTGGTTATTCCAAGGAATTCATGATATTCTCCTTTGCCTCCTATGACACATTAGCTGCTGTTTTACTGCAGAAGAATACATAAGGGTTAGAGAAGCCTATTTCCTTTTTCAGCAGGGCATTAAGGGATGCAAAGATGAGGTACAATATCATGCAGAAACACTCTTACGCTTTGGTTAAATCCCTCAAAGCCTTTAGAGTATACATCCTGAATTCTAAAATCATTTCCTATGTGCCCTCAACCTCTATGAAAGAGATACTTATACATCCTGACATAGATGGGAAGAAGAGAAAATGGATTGCCAAAATTCTGGAATTTGACCTTGAAATAAAACCCACTAAATTGGTGAAGGGCTAAGGTTTAGCTAAGCTGCTGGCTAAATCAAATTGCAAAGCAATGGGGGTTAATTTCATGAATCTAAACTCAGAGAAGCAACAAACTAATTTTGATGATAGAAGCTCTCATATCAGCCCCAACTTGGCAGAATGAACCTGCTATAAAGACATCATATATTTTCTGCAAAAGTTGTAGCCTCCTGATTGTCTGGAGAAAAACAAGGTGAGAGCTCTGAAACTTAAGGACATAATATATTGTCTTATTGATAACATGTTGTATTGGAAATATCCTCTAGGGGTTCTTTTGAGGTGTTTAGATCCACAGGAGGCCCAAAGGGCCATGACTGATTTTCATGACAACTTGTGTGGGGGCCATAATTTTTGGAGAACCGCAGCCTATAAGATCCTCAAAGCTGGGTATTTTTGGCGTAGCCTTTTTTTTCTGATGTTTGTACAAAGATTAGAGCTTGTGTCAAATGCCAAAAGTTTTTTGGAAAGCAACAACTCAAATATTTGCCTTTGAAGCCAGTGGTGGTTTCTGGACCTTTTCAACATGGGGCCTTGACTTCATTGGAGAAATTCACCCAACATCAAGTGGTAAACATAGGTGGATTCTGCCTGCAACTAACTATTTATCCAAATGGATAGAATCCATACCTACCAGGAGTGCCTCTCATCAGGTGATTATTGGTTTTCTTGAAGATATCATGTCCAGATTTGGTTGTCCCAATAAGATTGTTAATGACAATGCTGCTTCTTTCAAAGATGAACCTTTGATCAAGTTTTGTGAATAGTATGGGATTGCATTAGTCCATTCTAATCCTTATTATCCCCAAGTAAATGGTTTGGCATAATATTCTAACAAGAGCCTCATAAATACCATCAAGAAGTTGTTAGAAGACAACAAGAAAGCATGGAACTCAAAGTTAAAATTTGCATTATGGGTTGATAGAGTTACTACAAAGAGGTCACTTGGTATTTCGCCCTTTCAGCTTGTATATGGGATTGAGAATGTCTTTCCTACTCAACTTGCCTTTCCCTTTGGAAAATTTATTACAGGATTATAATGGAGAACCAAATGATTTGGTTAGGAGGATACATCAGTTGGGAGAAGTGTAGCAGAATAGAGAGCAACTCCTTGAAAAAGCACAAGACCATCAACAGAAGATCAAGCAAGATTTTGACCAGAAGGTCAATAAAGAATATTTCCAGCTGGGAGATCTGGTGCTCAAGTGGGATGCACCCAAGAAAGACAAAGGAAAACATGGTAAATTTGAATCCTTGTGGATTGGCCCTTTTAGGATCTCCGAGGTGTTTTCAAATAATACTTACAAATTGCAGAACTTGGAGGATTCTGAAGTTTTTTGTGGCCATGTTAATGGGAACTTTCTTAAGAAGTTTTTTGTTTTAGCCATGTAGTGGCTGCCCCTTTCATTGTAAATATCATGTTTCTTCTTATTTTGTTGAATAAATAACCCCATAGCCCTAGACTAAGACACTGGAACTGCATGTTCTTGGTAGCTCACATGGATCATGCCATCCCCTATGGAGCCAAATGTTAAAACATAGAATTGCAGAGGAAATGTTAACACATAGAATTGTAGTATTTATATTCGAGTCATAGGTTTTCTTTATTTTTTTATGATTTCCTTCTGTCAAGACTGAATTCTATACTTCTCTCCCTTCTCCCTCTCCATCACAGTCTATCCTTGAAGCATTTCCTCTTAAGTTCAGTCAAGAGAATTTCTCAATGCTAAATGGCTGGATTTTTATCATTTCCTTGCTTGACTGTTCCTATGCGCAGAGTTGTTTCTGTCTTCTTGAAAGATCATTGTCGGTCTGATTGAGTTTAAATTACTTTTCATTATGTTTTACTACTAATTGAGCATGCAACAGATCCTCCAAGTCCTTTTTCTGCACAATTAACTTCAGCAGAAAAAGGCAGAAATTCGAAAGAAGTCCATTTCGGGCTTAAAATACAAGCAAACAGACAAGTTCATCTTTCAATGATGAAGATCCAATTAGGAAAATCAGATCAATGACGTGCGTTCATTCAGAAGTTCAAATTTTCTCAGGGTTTAAAATCTTAAGTGGACTGTCGAAGTATTGGAGCCCTGAAACGCTGGAGTGCCATGCCACTCCGGGCCCGTACTCCTCAGGAGGATTTCACACTTAACATTCAATGAACTGCTGAAGTTTCAGAGTGCCACGTCACTTTGGGCCTGTATTCCTCTGGGATTTATGCAAACTCTGAATGCAAAAGCCCTCGAACGCCGAATTTACGAAGTGACAAGAGACTGCCACATCGCCCACCTTTTTTGAATTTTCATCCTCCACTCACCCTACCATGTACCTAATCCCCCTATAATCATTCGACACTTATTTTCCACTCCCTCCACATCACCTCCCACATATCCTTCCCCTCCTCTCATCGTACACCATCTGTCTCCATAGACCATGCACCTCCTCGCATTCACTTGTCCCTTCTCCCCATTGGACTCTCATTCCACGTCTTCTAGTTCATAACCAATCACGACTCTTCCCGGGACTCTCTGGCAGACCGTTGTTCCAATAAAATCTCACCCTGAGTTAAACATGTTGAAATACCAGTGCCACTATCAACTTTTGACTGCAAATTTTTCCTAGCACAGTTAATCAAAGGCACAAATGGCAAAGAAATCAACATGAAGGAATAATAAGCAGAGGAGATGCGCCCTAGTGACAACACTTTGTGTCAGTATTTCTATTAGAGTTGTCACCAACGGGCTCCCTGGTTCTAGAAGTCTATTAAATCCACTCTGTACAGATGGTAGATTGATAGATTTTCATGGAGAATCCTAGGAAAAAAAGGCAAACTCACATTCAGTTGTTGTCTACCTGTTTTATTATAAATATTGCAGAATAATGTTATGGCATTTTTTGGGAATGGTTGAGCAGAGCTCCCTTTGTAATGTTTTGATGTAACAAAGCTATTCTCTGGTTATGTATGAGATTTGAGACTTTTTCATTAATAGAAGTCAACCTATTTTCATTATCTTGTTTCTTCTTACCCTGAATGCTCATTATGGGAGGATCCTTATGAGATGTTACAATTATGTTATAATGGAGGTTTGATTATGATGCTACTATAAATTTTTTTAGAGTTTTAAAGTTTAGTTTGAAGAGGATCTTTCGACTGATCTTTTTCTTCACCTAACTGCTAGAAGGCCTAATGCTTATAGCTGACTTGTTCATCCTTCCCACCAAAGTATTCCATATACTCACATTTATCCTTAAACCACTGACTGAAGTTAATTAAAGCCTCATCTGCTTATGCATGCTAGCCCAAACTTCTGTGTTAAAAAATTCTTATACTGAGTTTTTGTCCATTTGAACTTTAATTATTCATTTACATCTATAAAATCTTTGATGGGTACTGGGCTTATCCTCTTGCAATATGAGGGTTTCTCTCAATGCTAAAACCTAGGTAGTATGATCATAGATCAAAGGCATGTCAACCACAGGTGTTTCATATGATTTTGATGCTATCCAATCCGTTCCTAATATATCCTTCCTTTTTTGCTAATATGTCTCTTTTTCTTGTTGTGGGTCAAATGTTGACATAGGTCCTGCTGATTTCCTCACCCATTTATCACTCTTCCTCCCTTCATTTGTCGCGTCAACTCTTGTATTATCTCCTTCGTGTGTGACAACTGTTATTTTGGGTCCTTCATTACGTATCTTTGTTGATATCTTCTGTAATTTTTGTTTCAGGTTTAGGTTCTGATTCCATCTTTCCTTCCACTTCATAAGTAATTGAGGACAGTGTTAAATTGCATGATCTAGTGGTCTACAATTCGTGCAGGTTGTACAAGTATTTGGGCAGTGATGAACTAAGTTTCCTAGTTGATTACAATTATAGCATATTATTGGGCCTCTATCTCCTCTGCCAAAACTTCTTCTTCCTTGACCTCTACCAAACCTCGACTTCATGGATTAAAGACTCTCTGATTATTATACCGTGGACCACCTCCTTCCCTCACAAATTTTTCCTTCTGAATTCTATATATATATGAAGTGCACTCTCTCATCGGATCGAATGTATGACACTCCTTCTCATCGTGCCCTACTGACTTGCAAAAGTTACAAAATAGATTTCATGACGTAATTTGCTATTTTTGTAGCAAAGGGAAATTAGGCAGGTGATGTCCCCAAGTCTTTCATATTTCACAGTACCCCCCTCTTGGTAATGGTTTTGGTGCTCCAGTTTCCAAATATTGCACAAATATTGGGCATTCGACCTTATGGTGGCCTTCGGTCCTACACTTTGTACACCAGACTTGTTCCCACTTCTCCTTTCCTTTCATTAGTTCTTCTGGTTGGATTGTCAAGGAAAATAATTGTGTTTGGACTTGATCCTCCCCCCCACCATCTCCTACAGGAGATGCTTCCAGCTTCATTGCAATATCAAAAGCTTCAGGTTGCAGCACAACCTTCTGTTGTATCAATGGGCAACGAATGTGCGGCAATAGTCCTACAATAAAACATTCTCTGTGTTGTTGATAAGTAATTTCAAATGTCAACCTACCCATCAAATCCTTAAATATTTGATCATAGTCCCATACTGAATCATTCTACACTTGTTTTATTTACTTCAATTATGTGGATGTACCACAAATCATACTTCGACTTCTTAATCACTTTCAATAATGCTTGTCGAATTTCTGTCAGTGTCCTTGCTTGGCATGCTGGTGTAGTACTCTACAGTTTCATTTACCATACTAATGCACTACCTCTAAACATTGTTTCCAACTACGCAATATTTTTGGCCTCATCCTGGACATTCTTCACAGCCCAAATTGCTCACATACAAATATATGTTGTTCTAGGTCCTCCGACCCAACTCCCTAGAACTCAGACATTCTCAATGTATTGTCTAACCCTGTCATGGTAATTCACATAGTACATCCCCCTGGTGATCTTGGTTGACTCCAACTTGACGTTTTTCTTCTACTACTCTGGCTACTATTGTTTTTTCTTCCTCTGCTAACTATAAGTGATTTTGAAAAATCATCAAATGTTATCTTAGATCTAGGTAATGCACACAGGGTTGTGGAATTGACACAGGATCCATCTTGAGTAGGACTTAATGACTCTTCTATTATAGTATTGAACTAATCATCCTCTTCATCTCCTTCTCTGTGTGGTATTTTGATGATCTGGACCATTGCACAAGGTACTCTCCTCTCATACTCACTGTGTGGCTCTCCTTTCTCATCCCCAATCTTCAACCTCTTGTACCTTCTTCCACTATGCAGTACCCTAAATTCATCTTCTTCTTCTAGTATACCTTCTTTGTTTCTCTACATCCTTAATCCCTCCCTTCCTTAGTCATTTATTTCTTCATTCCTTCCTACCTTGAGACTATCCCCTAGTCATCCCCCAGTTCCCGTATGTGCACGAAGCCCCTTAGTAGTTATATTCCATCGTCATCACAAATTTATCCAGGTACCCAATGCTTTCATAAATCTTTCACGTGGAACCTTAAAGAAATCCCTCTCTATGACACTATATGACAAGGAACAATCTACTTAAAATTCCATAATATAACCCCCCAGTATGCTATTCAACTAGAAATGTATTGTGCGAGAAGTAGTATTACTTACAGATTTCAATTGTCTTACCAACTCAGGGGTCCATTTACTCGGGGTTGTAGTTTAGTATATTATAGTATTCTCCACTAACCTTTCTAACCATTCAGTTAAAATAATCGGAAATTCACCAAAGAAAATATTGTGCAGCTCTGTGAACACATACCTTTGCAACCATTGTTTGTATCCCATCTAAGGGTTTATATTCTCTCCTCCATAAAATTATTGCTCCTTCCTTTCCAACCATTCAAAGATCTCTTTCTTAGTCGGCCTCCAAAACATTCCCTCAATTATAGATTCTAGCTCTCGAAAATAGAACCATTTGTTGGCGTGTGGTTATAAGACCCTAGGTTCAATTTATTCAACCAACAAAACCATTCATATACTGACCTTTTCGACATCACCTTCATGCAAGTGAAGTCTCACCTGAGGTATCTACTAAGGCTATTGAAACCAAGTTTCTGCAAGCACGAGGGGATGCGAGGCTATCATCATATCCATTATTATTTATCCACCTTTTGTGCAATATATTTATTCATATCATTTGATTATTTAACAACTCTATTGTGAAAAACCCTTATAACATAGATTGCAACATAAGTAACCCACTATATCATTCATTATTACTACACATCAATACTATAGTAAACATATCTATACTAATCATGCATAAACAAAACATCCATGAACAACCACATAAAAGCACACATTCAAACACATGATTTAACGTGGTTCACCCAATCCTTGGGATACGTCCACAATGTCTGGATTATATATTAGTCTTCATGCAATAATCTCCTCAGGTCTACGCACTACGCTTAAAAAATACAACATATTATATCCTCAATCTATCCTAGATGCTCTGCAATGCACACCTCTCTCTCAACAAAATCTCTCCAAAACCCTAAGTAAGGATTCTCACCCATAAGCAACCTAATCCCTATTTTTCATAAACCTGTTATTCCACAACCCTTTACATATTTATACATCAAAATAGGGATAAAAACTCTATGACATATCATGACAACTTATTCCCAAAAACCCTAATGGTTTGTGCATTCTTTTCCTGCCTTTGTGCCTGCATGCTTCTTTTTCTTTCTCTTTGCATGTCTATTGTGTTTCCTTCATTTTTTCCTACATGTTGTTTTTCCTTGATTTTATCCTGCATGCTTCTTTTGTATACCTAACTGTTGTTCTTCTTGCTTTTGTGTGTGCTCTAACTTCTTCTTTGACCCCACAAACTACTCCCTTTTTTGCTTTTGCGCATGCTCTTCAAAACTTAGTTATTCAAAATGCTTGTCCAGCACCCCATTAGAATTATGATCAAAGAGATCCTGTAGCTCCACCTCAACATCCTTCAAGTCCTTTTTATTCCGATTTTCTCTTTCCCTATCCCATTTATCTACCAACTTATTCACCTGAATCAAATTATTTGAAAACTGAAGCATATTTGAATAACCATTATCCACCTCATACTTTATCCAATTCCTTAGAAAGAAATTTCTGAATATTTCCTCATTTAACCAAGTGTGATTAACTTTAAAGGGAACTAGAGACCTATGATTATATCCCTCTAATAGAAAAAGGATAGGAATATGATCAAAGAGTCCTCCAAAACCAACCCAAGACTTATATTATCTCACATCCTCCAAAACCTTCTCAGGAGCTAAGAACCAATCAAGTATTTTAGAGGTACCATATTTTCCTTGTCTTGAATTTATCCATGTTGGAACCACCTCATGGGGCTGTACATCCATAATATTTAAGTCTTCGAAGAACCATGAAAATAAGTATAGAAACATATATGGCCTTGCCACTTCATCTAGGACTTCAAAAGAGTTTAGATTCAAATTAAAATATCCTGAAAAAAAAATACATTTTCCCCTATCAAATCCTGCTACTCCTTTAGAGAAGTCCAAAATTGAGGCATGTCATTTTAAGGGGCATAGAGATTCACTAGCATGAACACCTTGTATAAATATTTTTACCTTCCTTATATAAGAATGCCTGTAAGGAGGCACACTATATTGATAGACTATTATTCCAACCAGAAACAAAACTCCTTGAAATCCCCTGCACATCAATAGGAAAAAAATGTCCAATCCTTTAACAAGGCATAGGAAAATTCTATGGCTTTTTTCCCAAGACATGTTATTTATTGTAACAAGATCACATTTTTCTTATAAACAAAGAACATCCTTTTGAGGGCACCCCCTAACCCTCTAACATTAAAGTAAATAATGATCATGATGTAACAATCTTTGAGGGGTTATTTTCTCTAAGTGCCCCTTTGATGGTCAATTGTTTTCCTTCACTTCTTTATATGCCTCTGATTTAAATTTTGAGATATTGGATTTTATTCTGGATGGAAATGGCTTTGATTTTTTTAATCCTAGACCTCCTTTAATCCCCCACAATCTTCCTCAAAATTGGATTTTATTGGACGCAAATTGTGGAGGGGGGACTTAATTAGTCAGTCTAGAGGTGATACCTATTGAATGATAAACCAAGTCATGGATGCCCCCCCATAATGATTTATGAGAATCAACCATCCCTTTAGACAAAACATGTAATTTTCCCAAATCCAAAGGAGAAGAGGAAGAATGAGAAGAGGAATTCAAACCCTTCCCCTGAGACAAACTATCGGGATGAACACACTTTTCTAAAGGTTCAACATAGAGGTTCTAGGAATTATTAGGAGAGTTCATACATTTGCATGGTTTTACCGAATTAGACACTAAGGAAGATTCCTCCTTCACATGCTAAGCATTATTTGAAGAGCCTTGATATTGAGTATCTAAAACTAGAACCTAACCACCCATCTAGTGTTTAACCAATCCTTCTTTTATCGCTTCATAATTTAGAGGAATCTGAATCTCCAAGACCGTGTCCTTCCTTTTCCACACTTTCTTCTTGGGATGAAAATAATGGCAATGAGCACTACATTCCTTCCATAAATGACTGACCTCATGAAACTTCAGACAATGGAATGACACTTTCCAAAAGAACATAGGTTGAACCAGTACCAAATTACCCATGATAATCTCAATTTTATCTAGAAAACTATCTCTAATATCCACTTCGACTAGTACCCTAGCCACTTTATTATTAACTATGGAACAAATATTATCATCTACAACAATAAAATGACCAATATTACTCCCAATTGCACTTAAAATACCATGACTCCATAACTCAAGCAGAAATATAGGAAAATGAGCTCAAATGTGTTGAATATTCATGGGTTCTCTACAAGGATCAAACCCTGACTTCCAATGTGATAACACCAGACTTGAGGGACCCCATAACCAATATTGATCAATAATTGTATTAGTATCCTCCACTCTATTGAATTGAAATAAAATACATCCTTTGAACAATAGGGGGATCGAGGGATATAACCTAGGATTTTTTTCCACCCTGCATCCATCCACAGTTTCAACGACTCACCCTTAACCATTTTTCTAGTAAAACTTCCAACCAAGGCCTATATCATTAATCCTTCAACCCTATCCATATTGACATATAACCCAAGAACCATTTTTACCCTATCCTTTTTGCACCTAATGAATTTATTACTAATTTTAGGTTTGGGCCCTGTTTGCTCTGAAATAGGAGTGATAGATTTTGGAGAAGATTATGCACAAAATATCTTACATCTTGAAACCTCCACTAGCCAAGGAGATGATCAAGGATTCATCTTGACCAGAGATACTTTACATGGGGAGTGAAGAACACCATCCACTTTAGTGCCTTCAACATCTAATCCAAACTTTGTAGTGCTCCTAGGTCCACCAGGTGTATCAATATTGTCAGAAATATAGGTAGATGTAAGAAGGTATAGATCCTCCTTAAAGGAATGAGTGGATTTCCAAATATCCAACATCTCCTCTTTCATCTGGAAGATAGATGAAAAGTTGGTGAGGTATTTTCCCCCATAGTCTAATGGTTCCAAGTTGGGGTCCATGATCTTGGATACCTAGGCAGGTCCTCAAGGAAGAATAAAATATATTGGATGCTACAATAACCCTAGCTTCAAAACCTCTTCACCTTTGGATCCTTTATATCGTAGACCCCTTTAAAAATTTTCCAATTTATCCTCTTATACACACACACACACACATTTTAATACTTATTACAATACAATATTATAGTATATTACATAATACAATACTTATTAAAATAACCATTATAAAATAAAATAATGCTCATTACAACACTAAATTAAAAAGAAGACACAACTAATGCTATAGATAGTTGATATCTACTTGAACAAGCTATTATATTTAGTGATTAACCTCATAGGAACAATCTTACCATAAGGGAAATGATGTGGGACAATATGAAAAGTGAGTAAAGGAAATTATGATACAAATGAAACTAAAATAATCACTCCCAGTGTGCAATGATAAGTTAGTTTATGCAACTAAAATAATCACTCCTAATATGAAATGATAAGTTAGTTGATGCAAGTTAGTTGTTATATAAATCCATGATTTCATACTTATGTTTGTTTTTACTATATCCTCAACATGTCAGTGTCTCATTATTACTAATTGGATTTGCATAAAATAAATATCAGTGGGTATGTTCGTGCAAAATTGGAGATCCAAGTTCTCAGATATTCCAAACAAAGGATACCAATGTATTCTAGTAGTGTTGGCATATTCAACCTTCTGCAAGGGAAAGAGGTCTCACC
>ML842964.1:12520-24419 GCA_009831015.1 Picea engelmannii
CCGTTCCAATTACAACAACACAAACCAATCGGGGTAAAGGCAGATTAATATATTCAATAGCTAGTCTATACATATGATCAAGGAATTATGTAATAAAATGACATCATCTTTATGGGAAAGGGACATATTACTGTATTGCATTAATTGAAAGTGACACTTACAACCTGAGCCTTGATGTCGTAGGTCTCCTTTCGATGGATCCTTAGCTCTGACACACACACTTTCTCATGCATGAAGAAAATCAACTACTTAGATGACTTTGCTCTTGTCTCTTGTTGTTGTAGCATCAATCCTCCATACAGTCTTGCACTAATTCTCCAATCAATCTCTTGCTAGCTGGCTTTTTATTCTTCTTAACCCTTTCCATGAGAAATCTCCTCAATATATAGGAGAAGATAGATTAGTTACTTGGATAGGAAATGATCCCAAGATATCTGGAAAACCAATAGTTTGCCAACCACTCGAATGACAACTCATCCTTCTAGAATATTCCCTACTAGAAGGATCAATAACCTATCTTTTTCCTTCTTTAAGAACATGTTCGCACCCTAACAATGAGGACAATGCGAACTTCTCGCACTCCAGCTTAATGCAGCCTGCGAGAATCAGGCATTCTCGCAGGCAAGTATATAGGTAGCCTGCGAATTATCTTTAAAAATGTGATTTCTGGTAACAGACAAGTGTAACTTTCCTCAGGAAAATGTCCTTAGTGAAGATCTTGATTTTCCATCATCATAACATCATCATAACATCATCACGATGACCAAAATTATGGATAACAATCATTATTCCAAAGCCAAAGAAAATTTTGTGTTGTACAAGCAAGGCTCACCATTATATGACTCCTAAATTACTTAGAATCATGATTGTCTTTATTATTATTCAAAATGACTTAAAGGGGCACGATGAAGCTGTACCAAAGTTACTAAAGGGGCTTTGATGAATACCTTGAAGTGATTATGTGGAGGTTTCCAAAAGTGTCAGAATATACTTTTTATGCTACAATGCTTGTTTTGGTTCATATCCTTCACTCATCCCTTCATGTAATGTACGCGTTAGTTAAATTTCTCAAATAGGACTAAATAAAAGCATTTGTTTCTTACCCATAACAAAACAATCCCATGACTGAACTATTTTGATGAAATTAATGGCACTAGTAATCACTTGACAGAGATGAAATTTGTTATATAACATAGTTTAATCCCATCTTAACAATAACTTCTTACTGGGAAGTGTTAGATTCATAAACATTTTCCTATGTTTTAATCTTATAATTGTTAAGGTTAATGGAATTGGTATACTCATGGAATCTTCTTTATCATCCTTACTTAAACTTTAAGAAAGTAAAAGAACATTGAGAATATATCTAGCATACTCTGCATACAGTTTTGTTTTTTGAAACCTATATCCCTTGAATTATTTGCTAGTTTATAAGGAATTCATGTTATCTATTCATTGTTCTTTGTACTTGTCTGGGATACTAGGTTCTTCTCCCTACCATTATTCAAAAATTTGTAGGTTAGTATATTTCTGATCTAGAAGTTTTTTGTGAACAAAGTTGCCTTGTATTTGGAAAAGTAACCTCTAGCCATCAATATTAGTTGAGGATCCATGGAGATTGGATTGATTACATCAACCTGTAAATTCAGTTTTGTATTGCTACTTAGGAAGCAGGTTCTTGTCCTTCTTAACTTTGTTGGTCTGCAAGGTGTGACAGTTTTTATTTAAGTGGTTATGTGTTTTTTGATAGGTACAAAACGTTTTTCCATTGGTAGTAATAGATGTGGAATCTAATGCTTCCAATATTGTTATGTTGAGCCATAGGGGTGGAAAAGGGAAGAAGAAGTGGTTTTATTTTGAGTGGATTGAGTAATCTTGGACAATTGAGCTTCAATCTTGGAAGCTCATTGAAAAGCATGCTCCAATGAAAATACTAGGAAGAGTTCCATATATTTCTTGTTGTTAGGAAACAATATTGAAATAATTTTGATACTTAAGGTATCTGCAAGTTCTTGTGCTTCAATTATGATGGAGATCTTGATGAAGACCTTGATGAAGTGTTGGATAATATGAACAGGAAGTTGTCAGATATATAACTGTCAAGCTAGTAGATCATCCTTGATGGGTAAAACTACTTTGTGACTGCTGCATAGAAATCATCATGGTTGTTGATTTGAGGATACTGGACTATTACTCGAGGTCTACCACTATTTGAGGGCTTGTTCCTGTGTACTTTGGGCACCAATAAAAGTTGATTGAATCATTGAATAATATTTAATGATTGATGTGCTATAAATTCTGGTTATTCCCATGAACAAATCCATCAAATTTTAAGGATGAGATATTTGTGTTTAATATGAAGGATTGTTGGGAAATGGGAATTATGGATGGCATGTCGAGATGATAAGGTGATTGGGGGAGTTTTTTTTGTGAATTCATCATCTGATAAAACATAGACATCATGAAGGTTGAGGGACTAGGCCTGACTATTGAACATCTCTCCTTGGCCATGCTATACAACAAGATTCATCAAGAAAAAAACTGTTGGATTATTCACTAATACTGAGAGGGGAGGGGGGGTTGAATCAATATTAGAAACTTTTTACCACTTTTAATAACAACATGAAAACATTTAAGATATAAAAAAATTATCACTTATGATTGCATTCAAGATACCATAAACATAAAACCAAAAGTACACAGTACACAAGACTTTTATGTGGAAACCCAAATGGGAGAAAACCATAGAATTATTTCTTATATATCAGAAGATTACATTTATAGGAACCACCAACTTCCAAAAGTATCCATCACCAATTGGAAGGAGACACCAACCCCCTGTTTACAAGTTCCAACCTCATCGAAATATATTTGGTATTGGAATGCATCATTGGATTCTTAGAGATACTTATAGCACTAGTATTGTCATAGAATATAGAAATAGACTCATCATATTTTAGTTGTATGTATTTCAAGTTTTTATTCATCCAAAGGAATGAAAATTTTGTTGTTGCAATATATTCTTCTTCTATCGTAAACAATGATACTAAGAACTGATTCTTATTTAACCAAGACACTAGACAATCACCTAAGTAGAAGGATAGTCCACTAGTACTTCTTATATCATCAATGCTTCCTTCCCAATATGAATCTGTGTAGGAGACCATATTCAACTCATTGCATTTTATATACCACAATACAAACTCTGTTATTTCTTTGAGATATATGAAGGTCCTCTTTACTGCCATAACATGAGTTTCCTTTAGTGCTACTTGAAATATTGCAACATGTCCAACTGCTTGCATCACATATGGTCTGGAGGATTTCATATAGAGTAAGATTCCAATCATGAATCTATAGAGTCTATGATCTACTTCCTTATATTCATCAACTTTTCTCAACATGCAACCAGTAACCATAGGAGTACTTACGGGTTTGAAATCTTCCATTCCAAATTTTTTCAGCATTTCCTTGATGTAATTGGTTTGGGAAATGAAAATACCTTCCTTTAGATGAGATATATGGATTCCAAAAAATAAATTCAACTCACCAAGTAGGTACATTTCAAAATCATTTTACATGTCTTTGGAAAAATTATTACTCAACATGTCATCATCACTTCCAAAGATGATGCCATCCACATATACTTCAATGATAAGTATGTTGTCCCAATCCACTTTTATGTAGATATTGTTATCTGTGTTTCCCTTTATGAATCCTTTATGTTGTAAGTACTTGTCCAGTATTGAATACCAGGCTCTAGGGGTGTTCTTGAGTCCACATAGAGATTTCTTTTATCTGCAAACATAATCTTCCCTTTCTGATAGTAGAAACCCTTCTCGCTATTCGATGTAGACTTATTCTTCTAATTATCCATTTATAAATGTTGATTTTATGTCCATATGATATAAGTTTTATGAGCCTCATTATTGCCGATTCTAGAGGCTCATATTTGGCACATTTTTCTACCATAAAATGACTTATTTTTTTCTTTTGACCATATTTAATAGTCTATCATGGGTATTTTGTATGTTTCTTAATGAATGTATGATTGATGTGGATTTTTTTGTATAATATGCCTTTTTTCACTAATTGTTTTTTCAAAAGACATGTATTCCACCAACCAAGTCGAACTACAGGAGTCAAGGGCGCCAACCTCCTAGAAACAGGGGATTTTGTCTCCTCGAATGAGCTTCCAACCAAAGATCAAGGGAAATTGTCTATACCTACCTCCAATAGTGTTCCTTGTGAATTTATGACCACTTCTAATCAACAACAGTTTGAATATATAGACATAAAGGGATGAGATCCCTCATTTAATCATTTCTCTCCTTGATTTATGATGGGAGGTCGAACTCTCTAGCTATATATAGGTGTTTAGTCTAGGAGAGAGATATAGAGAATTTTGGAGAAGTATTCTATGGGTATTTTGTGAATACTTGTACTGAGAATTCATAGTTTTTGTTCTCCTGATGTATTACTGATATTTATGAAATAAAGATAGTTTTTCTTCCAATCTATTAAGGTTAGTTTTTCTTCCAGTCTATTAAGGTTTCTTTTAGGCTCCTTATGCTTCTTGGGTAGGGCCCATCCAAGAGGGCTTAAGGACCCTGCTATTGTTTCTTTAGTTTTCATGCATATTAGTTAGTTCCTAGGTAACATTTATTTCCCTCTTAAAGTTTGATATAGTTTTCCTGACCAATTTTAGTTTTTGTTGAGGTTATGACTAACTAGCCAATTGTAGCATCATCATGTAGAAATGTTCAATAACCTTTTGGAGCACCCTTAGGTTCCTACCAAGGCTAAGAACCTTAGATTCACTTTATTTATTTATATTCTATCTTTGTTCATTATTTTAAATACTTGCACTACATTTTTAGACTCCATTTTTCCTCCTGTAGAAACTGTACAGTTCTTATAGAATTGCATAGTTCCCATAGAAATATCCTGTAGGTCTACTTTCGCTTCCGATTCTATCTTAACTTAATATTGTTTTCCTAAAAGAATCAATAAACAATAAAAGGAAATTTAAATTTATATTGACCAAAGGGTTAGCTTGCTTTATTCATGCATTAGTGCAACTTTACTTCCATTACATTTTTTTTGTCATAGTTTAGAGCTTTCCTTCTATTACAGTTTTCTGACATAGTTTAAATTGTATTGAAACTTTTTCTTCAATTTAAATTTCTTAATTCATTAATCTTTAATGCAGTTAGAATAAGTTCTTTTCATGCAATCTAGATTAGTTGTACTTTCAAATTGGTGTGTTTCCTTCAAGAAATTAGTTTAGAGTTGTTTTCTATCACTTGAGTTTCCTGCACATTTCCATCCTTTGATAAGTCTCAACCCTTTGATACTGAGAATTGCGTACTGCGCATAGTGTTGAGGGGGCTTCTTAGGACCTAATAGTCATCACATACATGTATTATTAGACATTATACATAGAGTGGATAAAGCCAAGTAAATATATATGAATGTATGTAATAAAGGATAAAAGGCACCTAACGAATGATTGGTTGGAGTGGGTGGAATTTCTCCAACCATTTACCTATTGTATAAATAACCCTAAATAAGGAATAAGAAAGTGGTTGGATATCCTTCCCCACATTGATGTCCTTATTTCTTGGGTAATGTGTGTTTGATGTCCTTTATCATGAAGTCTCACTCCTTGAATGCATTCCCTAATTCCCAAGACTACAACACTTTGGTTTTGTTGCCACATGAATTGAACCATAAGAAATTTTCATGATATCCTTGTAGAAATATTTGAGATACTCAAGCTTGTGTTAATAGGGAGTTATGTATAAGTCTAATTAAGTATAAATATATTGTCATCAAAGCAGGTATATGGAGTAAATCCAAATCTATTACAAGTATACTTATAAAGGTTGTCTTTATTAAAAAGATTCATGTTGTCATAAGAGTTTATGAAAACTATATGTTTGGATATGGAGTAAAAAGAAGTACATGAAGGATAAGTTAGGTGAGTTTGTAATCTAGTCAGAAAAAAGAAAAACTGTGTGTTGTATATTGATTTGATCGAGTCATAATTGTAAATATGTGTTAAAAGCATAGTCTAAAGAAAGGAGGGGGTTAAACATGTGTCTTTCAAAGGTAGGTGATCCCATCCACCAATGTAATGTAAGTTAGTCTTTAGCTGACAAGATCAGTCCTTCACCGAAGGAAGTCGATATTCAATCAAAAATACTTAGTTGATTTTCTAATGTTCATGTTAAGTGGTAGTCAAGTCTTCCTTCATATAATATCATAAGCAAACTCCATATATTTTCAGAGACTAGAAAAAATTAAAGAAGAACATCCAATTTTGATGAGCAAAGAAGAACAATGAGCACATAGAAGAATGAGAGAGCATGATTATCATAAAATATTGAAAGTGGTAGAAGGAAGTATAGAAAGAGACATATCCTAACAGATACACACACGAGAGATGAAAATAAAAGATGATGAAAGAAGAATGAGTGGATTGATTGAACCCCCTAATATCAAAGTTTCATAATAGTTTTTGAGCTATGACCTTGAAATCTAGAAAGAAGAGAAATGGTAGATTGTCAAAGGGAAAAATAAGACACTCACATGGGAAAATGAACGATCTTGCCACGAGTGTTTTGCAGGTGCGCGATGAGCATAAGATGAGCCACTCACCAATCTAAAGGCACCAAAGAGAAAGGTGTAACAATAGGATCAACATGACCATTCTTGGGTGGGAGCAAAGAATTGCAAGACTCACTGACTACACATGTCACTACCATATTGAAGACAAAGGCCAAAGAGTAACAATTCATTAGTTATATGCACACTTTCTCGGGACGAGAAATGATTTGAGTGTGGGAGAGATATTGAGGGGACCTCTTAGGCCCTAATAGTCATCACATACATGTATTATTATACATTAGACATATAGTCGCTAAATCCATGTAAATATATATGAATGTATGTAATAAAGGATAAAAAGTGCCTAATGAATGATTATTTGGAGTGGGTGAAACTGCTCCACCCATTTACCTATTGTATAAATAACCCTAAAGGAGGAATACGAAAGTGGTTGGATATCCTTCCCCACATTTATCTCATTATTTATTGGGTGATGTGTGTGTTTATGTGCTTTATCATGAATTTTCTCTCGTTGAATGCATACCCTAATTCCTGAGACTACAACACATACAATGCATAGGACCTCTTAAGTTTGTACGAAACCCAGGTTGACAAGTAAAGTAGGAAACCAAGGATATAGTAAATTAGTGTTATTATTCCTAGGACCATCACCTTTTGGCACCATTTATGGGGAGGTGCTGAAGTTTTCATGTTATTTTATTTTCTTTTTCTTTTGTGTGACTTGGAGAAGTAAAATAGACACCTCAGTCACAAGGCCAATTTCACTATGTAATTTATGTAGTGCAACAACCCAAGTGATTTTGCTTCGTGTGATTATTGATAGAACCTTGTCACACTCTCTTTTTACATTAAATATCAGAAGAGAAAAAATTAGTTTTTCACTTTCATTTGATTTCATGAATGACTAGACCTAGAGATAGGAAAGGAAATTTTTTACCCAAAACCCCCACCACAAAAATAGGTCCAAGCAATCCATAGATTGGTCCTGAAACACTAGAAAGTTTCTTTGAAAGGGAAGATAGAGAATTTGAAAATATTTTAGAAGAGAGTTAGTCCTCACCTCATTCCATGGCTGGTGAAGAAGAGATGGTAGAAATATTTGAGTTCCCTATTCGAGAATCAGATCAAGAAACCAAAATGAGGTAATGAAGAAGGATTAATATTTTCATTTTGGTTTCTTGATCTGATTCTCGAATAGGGAACTCAAATATTTCTACCATCTCTTCTTCACCAGCCATGGAATGAGGTGAGGACTGACTCTCTTCTAAAATATTTTACACTCTTTATTCATGCAAATGGATACCTTGTAGATAAAAAATAAACATGAGGAAGCAAAGAAGGCATTGGTTGTCTATTTTCCCAAATGCACTAAAAAACATCCTAGAAATGGGTTCCCTTTAGAACTTATAGATGTTTGTGGTATTTGTGAATAAAATAATCCAAATAACAAATTTCCTTCTTTTCAAGGATTGAAAGCTACATTTTGAGGAGCAGAGGAGAATGTGGAATCACTATACTTCATTAATCAAAGAAGGCCTGGAGCACAAGACCATTTCAAACAAGTTTGAACTTCAATATTTCTCAAAATTTTAGTGCATATAATTCTCAACTGTCTCCTCAACCGTGGTATAACCCATCAAGTTGGACTAATCCAAATCCTTGGTAGTACTAAGGACCTCCAATTCCTCCTCCATACCAATCTTTTCCTAGCATGCCAAAAAATCAGTGGAGTCAACCATCACAAAGATGGAGGCTACAAAATTTCCAACAACATGCATTATTGCCTCCTCCTCCTCCTCAAAGCAACACTACCCAAAACAATACTCCTCCTAAGAAAACTCAACTACCTGCTCAACCTAATCCAAATTTGAACAACAAGCAAGTCCAACCTGTATATAAGAATGATACAATGTATCATACCTATTATTTGGAATTACAAGAAATAAATATTAGATAAGGAAACATTTTGCAACAACAACCTAAGTTCATAGAAAATGAAGAATCTGAGAAATAAGATATTACCTTACCTCAACCACAAAAACCTCCTTACCCTAAGATATTACAAGAAAATAAAACTTATACATATGAGAGAATTTTATTTTAGGAGAGCTTAATAATTTGTGCATAAAGATACCTCTCTTACAAGATCTTAAAGATGTGCCCATTTTCAGCAAGCATATCAAGGAAGAATGCATTAGAATACCAAGGATAAAAATGAAAGATGCTCCTACCATAAATTTCATAGGGTAGTTAGATGACCTTGTGCTTGGGAAGTTGATTGTTCCTAAGTAGTTAGATCCAGGGAGTCCCTTAGAAAATGTGCATATTAATAACACTTTGGTACATAAAACTCTTATTTATATAATAGATTCAATCAATGTTATGACCAAGGATACTATGATAAGACTCAACCTTCAAATATTTTTGAGAGATACACCAACTATGCTACAACTAACAGACAAATCTACAGTCAAACATGAATGAATGTTGGAAGATATTGTAATATCCATCGATTCTTAGGAGTACCCTATTGAATTCCTAGTCCTTCATGTAACACACCCAACCTTATATATGTTGGGCTATGCCGCACTTAAATATTTCCGGAACTTAATACATTGTAACATACCCATCCTACCCAGACTGGGTCATGTCACTCAAAAACTTACAATAATTTCATCCGTATACATATATAACTTTAACAGACAAACAAATTCTACTAATACATAGATTCATGCAGAAATAATAGTAACCCTATACATACAACATACATAGGAAATACTCATAAATATAAAGACATGTACAAATACACAACATGCAAATGAACACAAAATTGATACTTATCTTTTTATAGAAGACCATCAATTGAGTGCAGACCTTCCATGATCCTCCCAGCCTTAAACCATGTTGCTCATCACTCTCAGCAGTGGGTCACCCCCAATTTGGGACTAAACTCCACCTGGGTAAAATGATTCTTAACTAGGCTGAGGAAACATGAGGTTACACAGTCAACAAGAAGTATTTTGTCCCAAGTGCCAACTCACACTAACATACTACAACCTCTCATTCCCCACATGCATGTCCCAGCCCAGAAAGTGTGCCCCTTCTCTGCTCAACAGTCCTTCAACCGCCCCACTTCCCTTCTAGGGATTCAACAATAGGTTGGATAAGAATTCTCGGAGAACTATAGCTGCAGTTGGGCTTCCTCGAGAAAATCACTTTCCCAGTAAACTCTCTCACCTAGAGAGAGTTTCTCATAGGTCTGACAACCCACCTCTTCAGTCCCATAGGCATGACACCCAGTCTCTCCAATCCAACTCTCTAGTCAACCAGGTACAATCTTATGTGAAGGAATCGACGAAAAATGGGTATGGAACAGGTGCTGGAAAAAACAACAACAATAGGTTTGGTTTAGGCACTTCCAATAATATCAAGGTACAGGTGTGCTACTCTTACCAGGATGGGTATGGTTTACTGTTGGTAACAGGAAATGTATAAGGTATCTCAGAGTGTGTGCATGTTCCATAGGTGCGTGAATGATGCACAGGTCAAATCCTGGAGGGAATGGATGGTTGCATGAATGGCTGAGTGAGTGAATGCATTGGTGAATGGAGAAGGATTCCAAAACATACTAATTTCCCCCACATATATTTGCATGCACCCTTGATGAAACATGGATCTCCTGGAGCTCCTTTCTCTCCACTTGTGATTCATTCACCTTTCCATAAGAACTTAGGATAAAATAATTATCCTCACCATAGTCTTTAGGAATAATAATATAATATTCCCTTAGAGATAATACCTCTAGCTTAGCCCCTTTCCTATTCTCTTAACCCCTCCCTTTCCCTTCCTAGTGGATTTTAGTCCCCCATACTCTTTTATTTTGGTCTATCTACACACAACAATGTATTATATTAATGATATGAGTGTTTACATATACAAAAATAGGCTCATTGGCCTTTATCATCTAGGCTCTCTGTCCTAATCATTACATAAGCCTCCTATCTTATAATCACTTGGCTCACTAGCCTATAAAACATGTTTACAATTCAACTCGGGCTCAGTCTTGGGGATATTAGATTACCCTCCCCTTATTTTTTCACTGTCCTTAGTGCAATACATATATACCTTTAACACCAAGATTTTCAAAAATCTTCAAAAAGATGCAGGTATTCTTCCCGCATAGCATCCTTGTCCTCCCAAGTCACATCCTCAAGACCATACTAGGTCCATTGGAAATTTACTAGTTCTATGGATTGATTCCAAAGCTTCTTGATCTTTAGATCCAGTATGCACACCTTATGCACTTGAAAAGAGCCTTCTTGCTCCACCTAAATCACATTCCAATAAATAACATGATTAGCATCAGGTACATACTTTTTTAGCAATGAAACATGGAATGAATTATGAATAGACATTGATGCAAGTAATGAAATCATATAATCTACAGTCCCAATCCTCTCTAGGATTTCAAATGGCCTACAATAACAAGCTGCCAACTTTGAACAATTTCCCAACTTCAACAAAATTCTATTGGCCTTCACTTTCAAGAATACATGATCACCCACTTTAAATTCCCTGTGAGTTCTGCCCTTATCAGCATAAATTTTCCTCTTGTCTTGAGCAACCTTTAAATTCTGCTTTATTTTTTACATCTACTCTTCCATTTCCCTGAGAAAATCTAGCCCAATCACTGCTCTGTCTGTTGGGTTGTCCCAACTTACTGGTGTGTTGCACCTTCTGCCATAAAGTGCCTCAAATGGGCTCATGTTTAGAGATGCTTGGTACACATTGTTGTAAGAAAACTCTACCAAGTGTAGGTATTCTTCCCATTTTGATGATTTTTCCATCACATACATCCTCAACATATCCTCAATCACTTGATTTACCCTCTCTGTTTTCCCATCATATTCTGGATGATAGGTTGTGCTAAAATTCATAATTGTTCCAAATCCTTTAAATAATCCTTTCCAAAAATTCGATGTGAATTTTGGATATCTGTCAGACACAATTGTCTTTGGTATACCATGCAATCAAGCAATTTCCCTCATATAAATATCAACAACGTTAGTTTCTTTGTGAGTGAGTTTCACCGGAATGAAGTGGGCAACTTTGGCAAGCTTTTCCACCACTACCATGATAGAATCATGCTTCTTTCTTGTTCTATGAAGTTTGGTGATGAAGTCCATTGTTACTATTCCCATTTCCACTTAGGAATGTTGGAGTTACTGCACATGCACCTAGGATTTATTTTTCCTAAGGTTATTCT
>ML842965.1:14617-27554 GCA_009831015.1 Picea engelmannii
CTGCTTTTACCTTCTGGGCCTTTAGCCCCTTCTTCCCACGAGATAAGGTGCAGCCCTACAAACAGGTCATCCTAATGCCCGGACAAGGGGAATGGGATAGATGAGCGGGAGATAAGATGAAAAGGTGATAGTATGATGGGAGCTGACGATGGTTCTTCAGAAATCCCCCAGTGGCAAACCAAAACCTATGGGTACAGGCTTGCTAGGGCACCTTGTCAATCTCCCCAAGCATGGTCAAGTGGGCTAATGTAAAATCCAAGCGATCGTCAGAAATAAAGGGATCAGATGCATACATTCAAAGGTTATAATGATCAAAAGTGACACATACCATGATACCTAGACCAATTACCTCATGGAGCAAGAGCCTTCTCTGATACAAGACCAAGTCGATGGTGATGGATGTTGTTGCTACTTACAAGACAAATCTGATGAGAGAAGAGAAGGATGGGCCCTCCAGGGCCATACTCAGGTCAATCCTGCTCTCGGTACTCCATGTCTAGGACCTGTGGGCCTTGAGACATGATCTCCTGGTTATCCCTAAAAATCAAGGATAACAGTACTGAGCGCCACACTAGTCTACTTCCTACTGAGCGCCACACTAGTCTACTTCCTACTAAACCATGAAATCATAGTTGATCCCATAACGAAGCAACATCTAGATGTACTCTTCCGGTCTGCAACACTACCGGCCCAATCTAAATCAGTGAAGCCTTGTAGGCTTATCTCACGATCTGAAGCACATCTAAGTCCATAATCAATTGTACCCTTAAGGTACCTCATCACATGTTTTGTTGCAACCAGGTGAACACTTCTCAGCTCAACCATATACTGACTCAATGTGTTCACCGCAAAACATATATCTGGCCTTGTGTTCGTTAGGTACATCAACGAACCAATCATTTGTCTATAAATGGTGCCATCCACGGTCTCTGAAGATGTATCACTCAATAACTTCAGATTTGTCACCATCGGTGTAGGCATGGCCTTACAATCCATCATTCTGAATCTCTTCAGAATCTCTACAGCATATTTTCCTTAGTTAAGGAAAATCTCACTCGGTCTCTACCATACCTCCAGACCTAAAAAGTAATGCATCATACCCAAGTCTTTCATCTTGAATTCAGCAGCAAGCTTCTTCTTACTTTCAATGATTAGCTTCTCGTCTCCTGTTAGGAACAGGTCATCCACATACAATAATAATATCACTGGTCCACCATCCACAACCTTGAAGTACAGGTTGGAATCTGCTTTACTCTTGGTAAAGCCCAAGCTCATCAGGAAGCTGTCAATTATACCATACCATGCTTTGGGTGCTTTCTTTAACCCATACAAGGTTTTCTTCAATCTGCACACATGTCTAACTTTCATGTGTCTCGAAACCTTGTGGCTGCTCCACATACACTTCCTCTTCTATTACACCATTTAGAAAAGTTGTCTTCACTTCCATCTGGTGTACCTTTCACTTCATCACTACAGCTATCGCAAGTATAGCTCTAATCAAAGTGTATCTTGCCACAAGAGAAAATGTCTCCTCATAATCTATTCCTTCTTTCTGAGAGAAATCACGTGCCACGAACCTTGCCTTGTACTTCTCAATACCTCCATCTGTTGAATGCTTCGTCTTGTAAATCCATTTGGAACTTACAACTGTCTTCTCTTTCGGTCTTGGAACCACATCCCAAACATCATTCTTTACAATGGACTAGTACTCTTCAACCATGGAATCCTTCCATTCTTTCTTCTCTGTAGCCTCTTCATAACTGGTAGGCTCAGCATCAATAATATCACTTAACAATGCCACGTAGCTAGAGTAGGGTCGTGGTCTTTTGCTTTCTCTGAAGGATCCATTTGGAGCACCATACATCTCTGCATCCTGAATAATTTCTCGAGCCAAAGTTGGTCTTCTCTTCTTAGTATTCATCTCTCAGGATGAATCTGCAGGTTTCTATGGTTCTTCCATATCATGATCTTCTAGTACAACATCATCACCTGCATCCGTATATGTAACTCTGGGAGCTTCAAGCTCCTCATCATGAATCTCATATGTATGATGTTGCCTTGATCTATTGAAGGTTGCATCCTCATCGAAGGTGACATCTCTGCTAGTCTCAATCTGACGGTGAGCAGGGATGTAAACTCGGTAGGCCTTCGATGTCTCACTGTATCCAACAAATATACCCTTCTTGCCTAAAGGGTCCAACTTCGATCTCTTGTCCTTGGGGACATGCACATACATTGGACAGCCAAATATCCTTAGGTGGCTGACCTCTGGCTTTTCACTTGTAAACATCTCTTCTGGTGTCTTGTTCCCAGGTACACGGTAGGGACTTTTGTTCTGCACATATACTGCAGTTTTGGATGCTTCTGCCCATAGATGCATCGTTAGTCTTGATCATGAATCATGGCCTTCATTGCTTCCATAATTGTACGATTCTTTCTTTCTGCCACACCATTCTATTGAGGATTGTAGGGAGTAGAGAGCTCCCTCTTAATCCCAACTTCCTTGCAGAATGTATTGAATTCATCTGATGTGAATTCTCCTCCATTATTTGACCTCAAAATCTTTATCTTCTTTTCAGAGAGGTTTTCAACAAGTGCCTTGAATTCTTTGAACTTGTTGAATACTTCTCTTTTAGCTTTCAAAAAGTAAATCCAAGTCTTACGTGAGAAATCATCAATAAAAGAAACATAGTATACATACCCGCTAAGTGAAGTGGTTGTCATCGGTCCACACACGTCTAAATGTATAATGTCCAAGGCAACTTTGGCTTTGAGCAAATCTTTTATACCATAGCTCACTTGGAGTCACTGTAGTGTGTACTAATGTTGATATTGAATGTCCCTTTAACTTGTAAAGGCCTCCTTCTTGAACACCAATCACTATAGCATCATCAATAGATTTTCCTTTTGCCCACATGAGAACTTCACCATCAATGAAAGCAACTCTGAATCCTTTCTCATCCAAAGCTAAGATAGAAAAGAGATTCTATTTTAAACCAAGCACATATAAAACATCCTTCATCTTCATAGGTTTTTTGGAATCTAATTTGTAGGATGCTTCTCCTACTCCTTTAATGGGATATCGATAATCATCACCAAGCTTCAACTTGTGAGGTGAATCCTTCTGAACTAACTCTGAGAAGGAATCCTTGTAACCTATCATGTGCTTAGAAGCACCACTATCAATAAGCCATGTGTCACTTCTATGAGTGACTGTACCTGTGAGAGTTGAGATCAATACATATTCTTCACTTGAGTCTTCTTCTCTAGTTTTCTCATGATCAGGTTCATCATCTTCTGCGGCATGAGCATGATGTCTTTTATACTTTCCTTTCCTGACATGACCTTTGGAGTTGGGACAATTTATGGCAATGTGTCCCATCTTCTGACAGATGAAGCATCTGTAATTTGATAAATCCTTCTTGAACTTATGTGTCTTTTGTAATCCATGAGGCTTCTTGTGCGAATGAGCTTCCTTCTTTCTCTTTCCTTTTCTAGCATGAGTTGCTAGAGCTTGATTTTCTTCATCACCTAGTTTCTCTTCTCTTGTTGCCAATATGGCTTCTTCCCGACTACAATCCTCCCATAATATGCTAAACCTTGTTAGCCTTCTTCTTGAACATATTCCCTGAATGAATGATTCCCAAGATCTGGGGAGACCATTCAAGGTAGTCATTACTAATTATGCTTCTTCGATTGTGTCTCCAATGGATTCAAGTTGTTCTCTGATTTGAAACACCCTTGTAAAGAATGATTGGATAATTTATGAACTTTGCATCTTCACATTCTTGAGTTGTGTCCTCAAGGTCATCTTTCGGTTGATATTCTTGCCTTCATACAATCAGAATAAGACATCAAACATTTTCTTGGGAGTTGTCAATGATGAGACATGAGGGATCAAATGATCCTTGATGGAATCGACAATAATTCTCTTTGCCTTAACTAGGTTCTTTTTGTACTTTGCTTTAGCCTCATCTTCGCCAGGTTCTGGAACTTCTTCTTTGACGAAATCTTCTAGGTCATTCTCTTCTAGAATGAGCATCACTCTATACTTCCATGCTTGGAAGTTATCAGCACCTTCAAGCTTCTCATCAAGCTTGGTATTGGGTGCCATCTTGTCCTTGAACAGAAATATAATAATAGAAATAAAAACTTTTCAAAGAAAGGTTTTGTACTTACCAGAGAGTGCTATGCCAAGATGATCAGTTCCAACTTCAATTTTGCAGCTGCCAAGACGTCTTGAGCTAGGGTTTATGAGGAAACCCTAATTTTTCAACATGTGAATTTTGGAATTTTGCTCCAAGGGAAAGGTGTGCCCTCTTAAGGCGAGCTCCTTGGTGGTTTTATTTTCACCAGCGTCCTCCAGAAAGTGGCAAAAATCACCTTCTAGGGTTTGTGCAATTACCGACAGTTTCAACAGTTGCAGTTTTCAAAACTTCGTCAAACTAAGAAACTAAACCCAAGGAAAGATGCGCTAGGGTAAGGAGAGTCTTCCTATGGTCTTAGTTTCCCCAACGAATTCTTCTAGACTGTGCAAATGGCTTCTTTTAGGCCCGCTCTAATACCATGTGAAATTTTCCCTTAAGTAGTTAAGTCTGTTCAGTATTCTTTAACTTTAGACTATTAAAACAATAACTGCATGCATAAGGATCACTGAAAGAAAGACATCCACAGTATACACAAGATTTATCCTGGGAAACCCTCGTGGGGAAGAAAACCCAGCAAAGCTTCTTCAATATAGATTCTTCAACAAGTACAATGTCTCTCCTGAGAGAGATCTCACCAAACAGAAGATAAACCAAAAAACCTAACCAGAATAGGGCAGCGCACCACTAGACCAAGATAGTGCTCCAACAGATAACCAAAACCCTTCACTAGAACACCCTTCCTCTGTAATTGCGTCTCCTCCTCAGACTTGCGCACTTCTTCTTGTGTGAGAGAGCTTGTTGTGTGTGTTCGCCAAGTGAGGCGCCTAGCCTCTTATAAATACAGGTTGAGCCACCCAGAATTAGGTCAGGGCCGACCTGTACACTTTACCCCCTTTTAATTTACAATTGACTTTGTCAAGGCACAATAGGGCCGACTTTTACAAAGGCACAATAGGGCCGACTTCACAAATAATATATTATTGTCCTTTAGGGTTTTGTCTTGGTCTAATACAATACGAATATCTTCCAAAGCTACTCAAACTTCAACAAAAGGAAGCCAAAAGATCATCCCTTGGATTAAGATGAGGAAGAATGGCTACGAAAAATTTCAATCACGATAAATAACTCAACACCACCAAAACTCAAGCAGCACAGCAGAAAAACATGGCAAATCTGAATGAACATACAAGAATTCCAAAACTGGCAATCGAGGGAAAGATCTTTTATACTCTTCTTTGATGGTGCATCTAAAGGAAACCCTGGGGTGGCAAGTGTGCGGGAGATCATCCACAATCCCTAAGGATAGATGAAAACAACCTACTCCTAGGGTTTAGGACAAGCAACAAACAACCAGGTCGAGGCCTATGCTCTCCTAGAAGGCCTCATTCTCACCAAAGAAGCCTGTTATCCCCGATTTTTAGGGATAACTAGGAGATCATGTCTCGAGGCCCACAGGTCCTAGACATGGAGTACCGAGAGCAGGATTGACATAAGCATGGCCCTGGAGGGCCCATCTTTCTTCTCTTTCATCAGACTCGTCTTGTCGACAGTACCAGCATCCATCACCATCGGCTTGGTCTTGTATCAGAGAAGGCTCTTGCTTCATGAGGTAATTGGTCCAGGTATCATGGTATGTGTCATTTTTTATCATTATAACCTTTAGATATATGCATCTTACTCCTTTTATTTTTGACAACTGCTTGGATCTTACATTGATCCACTTGACCATGGTTGGGGGGATTTACAGGGTGTCCTAGTAAGCTTGTACCCATAGGTTTTGGTTTGCCACCGAGGGGATTTCTGAAGAGCCATCGTCCGCTCCTATCATATTATCACTTTTCACCTTATCTCCCACTCATCTGTCCCACTCCCCTAGTCTAGGCATTAAGATGATCTGTTTGTGGGGTTGCACCTTATCTCTTGGGAAGAAGGGGCTAAAGGCCCAGAAGGTAAAAGCAGCTGGTAAAAGATAAAAGCCATAAGAAATGAAACCTAGAGATGCCTCGCCGAGGGATCCCCGAGAAGGCAATAAAAAGCCTCTCAGCAAGAAACAAGAGGGACTCGAAGAAAAATAACAGAAACAAGACCTAGCCAAGAGGATAGAGGGTCTCATCACAAGCCAGCCTATTATGTTCATGGGTACCTAGCAGTATGACATTGACGCTATCTGGTTACCACGCCAGGGCAGTGACCCTTCGTTGCATGGCAAAGGGAAAGGGGGTCTCATCACAAGCCAGCCTTATCATCTCTGTGAAAGTGCTTGTGGGTAACACTGTCAGCTCTGGTCACCACGCCAAGGCAGTGTCCTCTAGTTAGTCCTTGAAATGAAAAAAAAAAAGCAAATAAAGAAAAGAAAAGAATAAAGGCAATAAAGGGCTTGGAAAGAATTGCATCCGTGACAAGTACAGCTCGCCTTCTAAAAAGGCACCCACACGTAACATCATGCATCCCCGTCTTTCACTCTACCCGTATGTTTGGACATCCCTTGACCACATCACCTCGTTTTACATGGCTTGGATGATACCCTCTGGAAACTTTCCTTTTCTTGTGGATACTGGCCCAATAAGGTATTTTGTCTCTTTCTTCAACTTTGTATTTTAGGTCTTTGTAATATCTTTGAGCTATTGAATGATATATCAGGGTTTTTATGCATATGTTTGATAATACTAATGATGAAATGTGATTGACATTGCTATGATCCCTGTGACTAATGAGCCCATGGAGGTCAAAGTTTTCAATGTGCAGGACCATGCCCGACGGACAGGTACCATTTGGATCAGTACACGTGGGGAGATGATTAGTTCAGACCTCCATGGGGCTGAAGAGCCCATCAGATGGTTGTTGATACCCGTCAGAGGGGCAGAGACGAGACAGTGCTTGATCGAGGTATTGCACATGAGAAGAAGAGGACGTTTCACCAGAGGCACTTCGGCAAAGCCCAACATAGGGGGAATGACCCCTTTTCAGTGAAACGTTGGCCTTGAAAGGCTCAGAGCGTCCCCATCCTTACAATGACGTCATCCAGCTTCATGGTCATGTTTGGAGGTGGACTGGGCAGCAGTGGCACGTGTGGCACCTTGGAGAAGCCCCTAGGGGGCTAACGTTTTGCTCCTGGATGACTCATTTGCCCTAAAAGGGGCTTGCGCCTCCCTTGAAGGGGATTTTACCTTTATTACAGCTCAATTAGGGTTTTATTTTGACAATTTAATGTAAAAACAACATAATTTTGGTTTAAAGCCTTGTCGGCTAATTTTTATGACCTAAAATTAATTAAAGGTCATGATACACTATATATTGAGGATGTTTTCCCTCATTTGAACATAACACATCACTCACTCTCCTAGTGAGGTCTGATTTTTGCGCCCTATTAGGGTTATTGGCTGATTTGAGGAAGGCGCACTTGTTTGGAGAGGAGATTTTTGGCAAATTTATGGTGTTTTTCTTTAAGGAAGGTTTACAACTAGGGTTTGCATGCTATTTTCTTGATGATTTGTAAGTCTTTTTCTGCAAAACTTCTTGATTGAATGGTTGTATTTTAATTTCTTGCATTCTATTTATATATATATATTGCTGAATCAAAACCCTAGGGGACAAACACACAAGTAGGTCGTTGTCTCATGTCCCCTGATAGAAAAACCTTTTAAGCCATTGAAGAAGAAGAAGAGAGCCTAGCCATCGCTACACTCATTCTATCTTCTTCCCCTAATCTAGCCATACTTTTAAATTTCAAGAGAAAGAGGACGTCCCAGGCCTAGGTTATCTACACTTAGGGTCGTTTTTCTTTTAGGGTTTGATGAAAGAGCCTTGCCTTTGCAACACTCTCCCTCTTTAAACTCTCTTGTCTTGATTTTGCTTATCTTTGAGCTAGCCATTTGCCGGGAAAAAGGAGAGAGCACGAGGCCTTGCTTAAGCAACACCGTAGTGAGCCTCTCTCCCCTAGGGTTCTGTTTTCAAGGCCCTGCCATTGCAGCACCTTGAAACCTTTCCCTCTTGTCCTTTGAATCTCTTCCCCTTCAACTTGTGCGTCCTTCCCCTTTTGACTCCATAACCCTAGGCACTAATCTTTAGCCTCCAATGTTGAAGTGAAAGTGATTAGAGCAACTCTCAAACTCTTATAAATTGAAACCCTAACTAACAATTAACCTAATAAGGCTGACGTCATTATTGGTTATTCCATCTTGACGCAGCAAGTGCTCTTTACAAGCAATTAGATGGTGTTTTGAAGCAGTTATTGAGTAAGAGATTGATTGGATACACTGTATGCTACATCATCTTAGCATTTATTGATGAATTAATATTGTTCCATTGCTATATCAATAAACGTTGATTTTGTCAGTATTTGTTGCTTATCAAATAGTCATGTGAAGTACTAACCCACTGAATTATAGCCTGCATATATTCTTTATTGTTGTCTTGTTCCGGGCAGGTGTTCTCTTTTGGGCATACACTTCTTTATTGGCTGATTAGCCAGACTGTCTGACCTTGGTGGTAACCTGTGAGGAGGAACTTAAAACCTGACCTTTATATCTTTGCCTCTTCAAAACCCCAGGTTACCGGGGACGTCTCCCCTGGGTTAACCTCCCTAAATAGAAAGAACCTCCCCATTGAGGTGACATTGGGTGGGGAAGGTTCCTATTACGCCAGTTTGGCCTCTATCCTTTAGCCTTTGACCTAAGCTACAAATTGTGCGATAACAAAGCCAACATCAAAACTCTAATAGCTTTAAGAGATTCAAGCGTAATCATCAAATCCATGGTTGGAAACCTAGCTCGAAAGGATAGCAAGCTTGCTTTAACCATTGAATGAGTCAACAAGGAGGTTAGGAACCAGCTCAATGTCTCATACTTTCACGTTCTATGAGACCTAAACTCAAAATCAAACTCATATGCAAACAAGGCATCAACATTTAATCAAGGTGTTTTGGAAAAAAATGGGGGCCAACTATGTTGTTTCATCCCGAAGAATGTTAGATCAGAACTTATGACACGTTGCATCTATAATAAATTCCATGTCGTCAAATCCTTGTTAAAATCTCTATTCCAACACCTAGACAAATTATTTCCTTATGCTCTAAAGAAAAAACTTGCAGAAAATAATATTTCTGAGCATAGAAAAAAACGCATTGACTGAAAATTTTACTAGGAAAAAAATACAATGGAAGCAAAATACACTAACTTCCACACACACAGAAATTTTTAGCCTTGAAAGATCAGCTTTTATTAAATTACTCCAAGCTTACAAGGGCTCTCGTACCAAAAAAAATGGCCCACTAAGAAAAGATTCAAATTACAGCAACCCTCTGTATGGATGCCCAATCTGCCCAAATCCACTGCCTGCAACCTGTCTTGGTTGCCCGAACTTAGATTTGTTGTTGTACGACCTGCCCGTGGTTGTACAACCCCAAAAATCGTACAACCTCTGCCTCCCAGCTGTTGATATTATGGTAGTTGCGGGAGGTATTAACCTCTATGTGTAACCTTTGGCTAGAATATAATATTCCAGAAGCAAGAGAAACCTAAATAGATATGTAGAAACCCTAGAAGACAAGTCGGTTGAGTAAAAGAATTAATATTAAAGTATTAGATTCTAAAAGGACAAGTCGGCCCAAACAAGTGACAAGAACCACTATAAATAAGATATGATCTAGCTCATTTGTACACACTCACTTCACTCGCTCTCTCAGGCAAGGATAGCGCAAGTTTAGAGCTGCAGCTACAAGATAGGAAGGTGGATACTCTGTAGTGTTTCTTGGTCTCTCTCTCTAACACCATCTAGCCTAAGGTGTGCGCCCTACCTTCTAGTATCTCTTGGTGGTGTTCGTGGTGATATTTCTTGGTGGTATTCTTGGTAAGTACAACTGCAACTGTTGTAGCTGAGTATTGTTCTTGTTCTGTGGCTTTGGGACTTTTTGTCTGGTGAGCTATCTTTGGAGAAAAATGCACTCTCTTGGTTATCTGTCGGTTCTAGTGCTGCTTCCGGAATCATTCTATCTAGAAAAGGTTATGGTGCTCGGGGGTGGTTGTGTCCCTATGGTTGGGTGACAATAGTGATATTGTCTATGGTAAAACGAGCACATCGAATATTTTAACACCAACTAGATAGTATGGCTTCCAGGAATTTCTGGCTTCCGAGTTATTTTCCACTTGTTGCTACTGCTTGTTCTCTCCTCCTTCGGAATGAGCAAAATTCCTTATTTTCTCTCTCTGTGTCTCAACTTACTGTCACTCTGTGTCTAAGCAAAATTCCTTCTTTGTTGCCTGTGAACTTGCACACTGAGTAAAAATCCTTTATCACTCTCTGTTCTACACTAGATCTACCTGTTGGACTCTCAAATCTGCTATATCTTCCTACTGGTACCTTAGATTTGCTAGATTTGTCTGTTGGTAACTTAGATTTGCACTAGATCTATCCGTTGGTACCTCAAATCTGCTAGATCTGTCTGTTGATCACTCAGATCTGCACTAGATCTACCTGTTGGACATTAAATTTGTACTAGATCTACCTGTTGATCCTCAGATCTACTAGATCTATCAATTGGTCACTCAGATCTACACTAGATCTGCCTACTAGTCCTCAAATCTGCTAGATCTTTCTGCTGGTCACTCACATCTGCACTAGATCTGCCTACTAGACCTCAAGTCTGCACTAAATCTGTTTGTTGGTCCTTAGATTTGCTAGATCTATCTGTTGGTCACTCAAATCTACACTAGATCTGCATGTTGGTACCACAAATTTGCTAGATTTTCCTGCTAGTACCTCAAATTTGCTAGATTTGTCTGCTCGTACCTCAAATCTGCACTAGATCTGTCCATTGGTACCTCAGATCTGTTAGATCTACTTTCTGGACCTCATATCTACTAAAAGGAGCCAATGGTTCCTCCTCATGTGCTCTGAATTTGATCAAGTGATCTCTCTCTGATCTCTTGAGTCTTCTTGGTGTACAAAAGTGTGTCTTCTCCTTTCACTTTGTCTTCCTTTTATAACATTGAGTTTTGACTTAATCTAAAATAACCATTGCTGACTAAGTCTCCATAACCCTAATCTCTCAATGAGATTGACGGTTGAGATTAAGTCAAGATCAACGGTCAATATTCATCTAATTCACTAACGTAAATACTTTACATTTTATTAGATTAATCACTCAATTAATAAAAGTCTATTCACTTTAATAATTAACTCTAATTAAAGTGAATTACAAAGGTCTAAAAGGACTTTTGGACGACTTCAACACATCTAACGCTAGACCTATGTAGAAGTTCATGTTTCATGCTACAAACATCAACAATCCTAAACATCAATTTCATCACGCGGGGAAGGGATTTGCAAGGACATTATCCCATCCTATTTGTTTGCAAATTGTTACCCACCAAGTTGCACTAGGATGGACTTGCAGTTGAGCTGTCGAAGTTGAACAAGTAATTGTTCAAATTCAGAGTTCAAAAGTCCATGCGGCCATCATGGCCCCTCTTTTCTTCTTCTTCTTCTATACCGCATTTCCATACTCCCTATGGGGCATTGTAATAAGATGAGATAGCATGATGAACTTTGTAAAAGGCTTAGCTCCCTAAGACTAAATCATGAGTACATTGCTCTAGAGTGTTTTTTTACTTTTTAATTATATCTTACAGCATTTGGTAGCGAGTTATAATTTTTAAGTTTTTTCACTCAATTACCTCCAAAGCTGGAATAGTCGTTGATGGTGAGGCCTTAGTGGTTTTGTGTAAGTCTAGTGTCTAATGTATATTACCATGCTAGTCATCATTTTTTAGTCACATGGAAATTGCGCTAAGTCTGCCCTAGGATTTTTTAAAGTTTTCAGTTAATAAAAATTTCCCATAAACGGGATTTTTTTTTAATTGTAATTGATGAATAAGTCAAGAAATGGTACTAGGAGGCATTATATGCCTTGGGGGTATTCGTTTTCACACTCAGAATACCCACCCTAACTAAGTACTACCCTTTTGAAGGAAAATAGTGATTATTTAATCACAAAAAGTCATTCTCTCAAAAAAGTCAATAAAAGACAAAAAATAAATAAAAAATCATCAATCCAATAATTAAGGAAACATGTCGGGGACATGTTTTTCCCTTGACTTAAGTTCTTGCCTGTGTGGCGAGTCAACTAGGAGAGAAGGCGAGTTGTTGGAGTGAGTTGTCACATGGGTGGAGATCCCAAAGGAGGGTGCACCTCTGCCTTGAGGTGGCGCATTCCCAAGTGGGGAGTCAATCCCAAAGGATGACTCACCCTCTTCTCCACCAACCTTCATGAGGTGGCATTCCCACATGTCCCTTTACTTTGAGTGGTGGCAAACCCAACTCTCCTCCTCTTTCCACTCGCCCCCCCTCATGCAACTTGCCCTCACAAGTGTCACGCTTTTGCATTGGGATTCACATGCTTTGGGCTATATAAACAAGTAGTCGCTCCTCATTCAAGCTAGTTGGAGCTTGGGAAAGAACTTATGATTGTAATATTGCCATTTGTATACTCTTTTCAAGATTGAACAAAGAAATACTTTGGAGGTCCATGGTGATTGCTGCCAATGTGTGGATGTTTGGATTTTATGCTTAAATATTGAGATAACTTGTGTATTTGATTCAATTTTGTATATCTATTCTATCTAAGGCCTTTGAAGGTGTGCTATCACACAATAGGGTAAGATCTATTTAGCTAGATTGTTATCTAGATTTTACTAGATTTCTATATCTAAAGATTCTAAATTTGCATGCTTTTCCAATGAATTAACATGCTTCTTTGAGTTTTTTTTATGTAGGATCTACCTTTTCTAACG
>ML842965.1:44754-56092 GCA_009831015.1 Picea engelmannii
AATTACCGACTTGATTAATCCTCAATGGGGATTAATCTAATAATAAAAATAATAATAATGACATGATTAATCCACAATGGGGATTTAATCCAATAACAAAATAATAAGAATGCTCTTCGCAGTTACATTATTTCAACACTTCCTAGTAAACCCTTGTTGTAATAAACTTATTAAGCAGATTTTAGTGAATAAAAGCACGGTTAAGTTTTAACGATCTAAATAAATAAATCAACGAAAGCACAACAGAAAACCAAACACATCTACACACATAATTTTCTAGGTAAATAACCCTGGAAAAACTCCCCAAGGAAAAATGAGTACCTTGTTGATTTTATTAAGATAAAATATGCTCTCACGTCCTAGGATAATGGCCCACCTGAGGAATAATACAAAACAATAAAATAGTCTAGCCTATCACACCCGGTTGCCCCTTGCTCCTTTCCTCAGACCCTACCCCGACACACTTGGATGAAAGTCCTTCACCACCCAATCAATGAGATCTCCTATCTCACCATGTGTGTCTCTCCTCCTCTCACTTAGGCTACCTTTTATAATCTTGAGTTTACCCTAAATCCAAAACCCTAGATCTCCAAAGTGGTCAATGGTTGAGATTAGATCTCACCTTCACTTTATGATCTAATGCCTATGATTTAATTTAACTCACTAATGCCAAATACTTAGGCATTTGACTTAAATTAAACTCCATTAATTACAAAAAGGCATTCACTTTAATAATCATTTTATTAAAGTGAATCTCCTAAGTCCTAAGAGGCATTAAGGACAAATCCCACATGTGGAAGTACATGTATGATGCTACAAACATCAACATGGAAAGGAGCACATGTTATAACAACTAAAGTGGAATTTGAATTCTTTTGGAGGGATGTTAAGTCACTTCACCTTAAAACTTGTCAATTCTTCCAAAGGAAGATCTCTGAATTGCCAGTTATGTAGCTTTGTTTGCAACTTCCATAAACACCATTCCCACGTGGCAGTTTCTTGTTGGTTGCCTAGTCACAATTTAATAGGTTGGAAAAACTCTTGAGGCCATTCCTGTGGTCCAAATATGGTGGAGACTCTAGGTTGTTGATGGTCCCATGGGATGTCTATATTTTGCCTAAGGATGAGGGTGGCTTGGGATTGATTAAACTGGCGGCTTACGGCAAGGTTTTAGCAGCAAAATGGACTGAATTGCTTGGAAGGTTCAACCCCTTGCCAAATTTTATTGAGATACATGTTTTTAGAGGGCCCAACATGTGCACAAGATCCAGTGTAACTTCAGCCTATGTGACATTTTCTCTTCTCCATTATCCATACCTTTTCCAAGTCATAAGTTCTATTTTAATAAGCATGTGGTCCTTTTGCAAATGCATTGACAAACATCTCTGCCAGAATTATATGGGCAGTAGATGCAGTAGGGGTTTAGTGCTACAACTATCTGATGCTAGAAGGATCAGATGTCTTGTGAAGATTCCTCGGTATCAAGCTTGTAGGCTCAGAAGGAGGAGCGTTTTCTTTTGGAAGGACTTGTGGGATTCAGATTCCAGATCTTGGATAGATTGGAAGGTGCTAGCTCATCAGAAATATCTCCTTTCTTCAAATAGAATCACCATTCAGGATCTCCAAAAGAGGATCACCTCGGAGGATTTGTTTAAGATGAACATTCAAATGCCAGGCTCCATTTGGAAAGAGATTGGCATTGGTCCTTTCATAAGCCACTCCAAACCTATGACAAAAAGAAGCTATACTCCTTGCTCCATCAGAAACACACTATGGTACCAGTCTTGAATGGTAGATGGACCTCTTCAGACTCTAAAACCAAGTGGATACATAGATTACATATGAGTGGTCTTTCCACACACTATGGAACCAGAAGTTCTACTCTTTGCTCCATCAGAAACAACCTAAGACACCAGTCTTGAATGGTAGATGGACCTCTTCAGACTGAAACCAAGTGGATACATAGATTACATAGTGTGTGGTCTTTCCACATATCCTACAAATTACATGTTTTCTCTTGGTTGGCCATCTATCAGGGTCTGCCAACAAAATCTTGTCTAGAAAAAAGTGAATTCACGAACACCCGATACCTAGTTTTCAGTAAAATAAAGTCTTTGAAACACATTTTGTGGAAATGTCGAATTGCCAGAGGTTATCAGCAGCAAGTTCAGATGAAGGTTTGTTTTCGTCTTCAGAGAGTTATCCATTGGAGAGTTGCACTTCTGGCTGACTCCAAACAGTTAGTCCTTTCAGCATTCATGGGATGGTGGAACTGCCTCAGAATTGTTGTGTTCTCTTTCTGGAAACTAAGGTGCAAGTGTATTTTTGCCAATGAGGATAGCTCTATGCCTGCATCCTCTAATATTTTACTAAGACAGATATGTAAGCAGCTCCATGCTGAGGGTTATCTCCTCATCACTAATTCTGAGACTCTGAATGCTCTAGCCTATCTGATTTTATTTCTACTTTAGTAACATCGAGGAAAAAAATTTTTATTTATTTTTCTCCTCCACCCATTGTATATACTCTTCCACGTTTCTGTTTCTATAAATATTATCAGTGTAGCCAAAGAGTTCAGTGCTGTAGCTTACTCTAAGTTTATTGCTTCCCTAGTTGCTCTCAGGAAGAGGATATGATTCTTCATTATATATACCCTCCCACTTTCTTTTTGAGTTTACCTTCTTCAGCTACACTGTAAATTTTCTTCTGTAATATAAGACATATTATGCAACCAAAAAAATATATTATCAGGGTAATATAATAAGTATTTAAAAAAAAGAAACCTGACAATTCCTATTATTTAGAAAATTTGATTTTTCCTCGTGTTGAGTGCCCCTCTCTTGTCCATATTAGGATTTGCATGCTTGTATAATTTGTGGTTACCAGGCTTGAACCTTTTATGCTTCTTTTGGCTTTATTAGGGCCCTTTTCTGGGACTCTTATTATGGTTATGTGGATTATTTTTCCTAGTTCAGTCGTATCCATAATCTTAAGTACCATATGCGACATGAGAGGGTTCAAAGAAAGGTTTTTCTTAATATTTGAGCATACAAGGATTATCTCCCTTTTTGTGATGTCCGAGGCACTACTTGAACAGATTCAGAATTATTTCATTAATGTGCTAAAAGAAGGCCTACATTGGAAGAAAACAAAGGACTTTTATGTTAGGAAACTAGGCCAACCTAAGTACATAAGCTTGATGTCTAAGATTATTTAATAGGGCCAAGCTTAGTACACTATAGTAATAATTACATGTGGCCGCCTACTTGAAATTATAGGACTGACTTAAGATGGGATCACTTGACCACAATGACTACTAAAAATCTAGGGCTCGTGCTATACAATTTCACCACAACTTCTTATCTTACCTATTGCACAGTATTCCTTTTTTAGGGCCTGTTATCGCTCAAACTCTCCCTAAGGGAAAGTCCCACCCCGCGAAAGGGAGCTTGGGGCAACTAATAGGCAAGCCACCCACTGTCACCTCAGTGGCCTTGCCTCTTCACTTGAGGATAGGGTTCCTAACCTAAGGAGGGTATTCCTAGGAGTCAAACAAAGTCTGGACGTCATGTCGAGAGGGAGATCTTCAAGACTTGGTTCGACTAAGGGTTTAGCAAGCTCGATACTAGATTCTCTCAAAAGGTAAAACAATTCAAGTATGAGTGAAGAAAATTCCAAATCATCAATGAGCTTAAAGAAGATTAAACTTAGACAACAATGCTCATTCAAAGTGCTTGGAACATGAAGTGTGTGCTTCAAATATGAGTGCCAAAAATGATCAAAGTAACATGCATCATCATTCATCATTCATCATTAAGCAACCATTACCATCATCATCCAGAGATCATATGCCAAGAACCATTGAACCTGCAATTATGAGGACTAAGAAAGATTGTACTGCTGTTATTAAACTACAGGGACAACAAGATTGTATTTATCCAACCAATGAAAAGAGAGGACAGATCTGTAACAAATGCTCTGAAATGAACAGTCCTAGGAACCATTAATTCAAACCATCATATGTACCAACAATTAGCAAATCATAATCAATGGGCAGTGCTGTAATAAAGATACCAAACAGTGTGATAAGGCAGTGGATAAAACACATATCGACAGCGATGTTTAGAACCAGGTTGCTACCAATTTATGTTATGAGCGTGGATTTTAAACGTGTACTTAGTGTGCAAAGATTGCTGTGTAGCAGGGAAACAAGCACATTTTGAGCATGTATCATAGAGTGTTTCCACCAATGAGTGTCAACATCCAACAAATGTAACCATAGATCAACTCTGTAATAAAAGATGTCCAGACAAAGGATGTACCAGCAGTAATATTTTAGTGCTAAGATTGCAAGGTTGTTTCAACTTAAACAATGATCTTCATGGCATATACCGTAGAGACATTAATGCTGTAACAATGTCCTCAAGAGAAGCAAACAAATGAATATAACCAAAAATGCCTTCTCAAATTTAAGTTAAAGCCTGTGTGTTCAGTTTCCAAAAAAATATACCATGAGACCAGTTTTATGACAGCATTTAGCATAAGATCTCAAAACAGTCCACATTGAGCTTATTCTAGATTTAAATCGTAGGAAAAGAGCCAAGGAGAAGTCCATAAATGATGGTCAAAAATAGAGCAATGAACTGTGTAAGAAATGCAACAAGGCAACAAGGTTACTGTAATGTCCCCATCTGCCTAATCTCTCTAAGAGAGAATTTCGCTAGCCTAATTGAGTTCATGTGGGCTAGGGCGGAAAATAATCAAGGGAACATGAAGAACCGCAAAAAAGTCAAGTGGGGTTATTATCCCACATTCATAAGAGAAGGAACGAAAAGCTCAAGTTAGAAGTATAAAAAAAAGGGATAGGAGGAGTCTATCATCAATTCTTGCATTTGCTCATTTGAGAAAAAGATTTGGAGAGCTCTTGGAGAAAGAGACTCGGGTTTGAGAAACCCTTCAATTGATCACTGGTTTCGGTGTTGCAACGATACACCCTAGCTAGTTTTTGTAAATGTGTTGAACCTGCACATAATAGATCTAGATAGAAAATACTACACACATTTGCAGAGACAAACTTAGAAAGAATAAGCAAGAGAGAAAGAATGGAAGAATTCTCATTAACCATTATGAATAATAAATAATTGACACATGATATACTATATATAGCTCAACCAATGTGCCATAGTGGTGGTCTAGAGTGATCTGGACATGCACCAGCAGTTACGGGAGTGAACTGCCACCTAGTCTAGTCTCTCAGGCAATTACAAGAGAGAACTGCCACCTAGCTGAGTTAACTAGTCAACCAATCTTCAGTTAACTGACTGAAACAGAGTGTAGTGAGGAGTAGATCGGGGAATCAAGGGTAATGTGTCAATCTGGTGATGAAACCAAGGAAAGTGCGCATTAGCATTGTGATGAGTGTGAAACCAAGGAGAGTTAAGCGAATCTAACACACATAACACTCACATTTCACATGCATGTTAATTAAAAGAAACTTTCAAATTTTTTATGCATGTTTAGAGTTCTTTGCTTACTATCAGCGATAAATCTTGCAATCTTTCAATTTCCAAGTATCTTTTGCAATTTCTCTTTACAAAGCAGGTTACAAATCAGGTTGCAAAGCAGATTGCAAAGTTTATTTCTTTCTTTCAAGTCAATAAGCCTTGTTTGTAGTCTAATTAGGGAAATCTCTGAAGTTGTTAGCTCAATGCGCGGGAAAACACCTAAAGGTGACCTGTGAAGTTTCACTGAATACCTCGGGCTTGTTCTGTTAATGTTTAAGCCATTATTATAGTTCTTTGCATTTCAATAGATAACAGCAACATAAGACAAGATCACTGAGAAATACACAATCACAAGAGACACAGCATTTATCCTGGGAAACCCTCTAGGGGAAGAAAGCCCAACAAAACTTCCTTATTATAGATAGCCAATACAATGCCAAGAGATGACTCAAGCTAATACAGAAGATTCTCTCCCAAAGATGCGCCTCTCTCTCTCTCTTCTCCAACTGCAGCTCTGAAACTTGTCTCTCAATGAGCAAGTGAGATGTATCTAAGTGAGGCGCTAGCCTCCTTATTTATACTAATATGGCACGTGTGAAATGTCTCTTCACTGGCAGGGTCGACTTCTTAATCTGGGTGGTTATAACCACCTTTATTATATTTCGGGGCCTCTTTGATATATTCTGGGGCTGACTTCTTCTTTTGCCTATTACAATTATATTATGACCAATCCGCAAAAGGGGATTTGGTCCTTTTACAATAGCCGACATGATCAATCCGCAATGGGGATTGATCCAATGAATAATGTATCAAATAATAATAATAATACAATTTGCAGTTACATTATTTCAACACTCCCCCTTAACAAGAAGGGTATTCTTCAACAGCATCAAGTGAGAGAGAGAGGACAACATCATCAACAGCATCAAGTGGGTGAGAGGACAGCATCATCAATATCATCTTGGAACACTGACTGGCGTATCTATAAATCATCGGAAGTTTTCTTCATCGGCAGCATAGTCATTCTCAAAGAAATGCAATCATCATCTGCATCAATATGTATTAGTATAAAACTAATACATCATCATCATCACAGCACGAGGCTGGTTCATCATAATACAGGACTGGCTTTACGTCACAGCTGTTAAGCTGGAAGCTCATTACTCGTCTTGCTTTACATCACAGCAATCAAGTTGGAAGCAAGATACTAGACTGGCTTTACGTCACAGCTTCTCAAGCTGGAAGCACAGTACTAGTCTCATCTCAACGTCTTGCTTTACGTCACAGCACTCAAGCTGGAAGCAAGATACTAGACTGGCTTTACGTCACAGTTGTTAAGTCGGAAGCATAGTACTAGTCTCATCACATCTTCTTGCTTTACATCACAACCATCAGGTTGGAAGCAAGATACTAGACTGGCTTTACGTCACAGCTGTCAAGCCGGAAGCACAGTACTAGTCTCATCACATCTTCTTGCTTTACGTCACAACCATCAGGTTGGAAGCAAGATACTAGATTAGCTTTACGTCACAGTTGTCAAGTCGGAAGCACAGTACTAGTCTCATCACATCTTCTTGCTTTACGTCACAACCATCAGGTTGGAAGCACAATGCTAGTCTCATCTCATTGTCTTGCTTTACGTCACATCAATAAAGCTAGAAGCAAGATACTCGTCCTGCTTTACGTCACAGCTATTGAAACCAGGTTTTAAACTTTTTACCTCTAAAACTAAAACTTTTCTCTTTCGGGATTCGGCTTTTCATAAGGTATAATCCTCGCTATCAGTCCAAAAAGACCGGTACCGAAGTCCCGAAATGATTTCATTTCTTTGTTATAATAAAAGACGAAAAGCTCAAGTGTTATTAAAGTCTAAACGCACGTTCTGTAAATTACTTTTAATCGCGATAAATTAAAACCCTAAAGGAGTTAATTAACCATCTTTTAACCTTTCGAGATTCGGGTTTACTCAGAACAATACGTTTTCAATACATTTTGAATCGCGAAAGCCCGATTCTCGATTTCCCGAAAGAAGTGGAAGTCAGTCTTAATCCGGATTAATTGAAACTAATCCCATCGCGATTTCGAGATTCGGGGTTTAGTGGTGACATACCTCATGTAAGCGCGATCCCCAAAACCCCGAAATGCGAAGTCCCGACTCAATACCGAAGTTAAGGCCTAAAACTAATCCCATCGCGATTTCAAGATTCGGGGTTTAGTGGTGACATACCTCATGTAAGTGCGATCCCCAAAACCCCGAAATGCGAAGTCCCGACTCAATACCAAAGTTAAGGCCTAAAACTAATCCCATCGCGATTTCGGGATTTGGGGTTTAGTGGTGACATACCTCATGTAAGCGCGATCCCCGAAACCCCGAAATGCGAAGTCCCGACTCAATACCAATGTTTAAAGAGAACTAACTTCGTTTTAAAAATACATTTAATGGTAATTAAACTTCTCAGGTACTTTCTTTTTCGATTTCCGTCAAACGAGATCTTTTGAATTTTGATTTTAGAATTTCCAAAATATGGCCACATTAATAACGGATAGATGGTGATTTCTATGACACAAAAGCGTATCTCAGAAATATTCTCTGCATTAAAGGTATTAAATTCTTGGCAACTGGGTCAATACTTTCGCCATAAAATGAGTTAAAAGAAAATTAAAGCTCTATGTTTTGAAACTTATTCTCGCTCTTTCTATCAGGAGTAATTCGCGTCCAGCCGAGCTTACACACCTTTCTTCCGTGACAGGTTCTCGTTTCAATACGAAAGACATGGCACCAAAGAAGGGATCCAAGAAAAGTGAAGATATAGCTGAGTTTTCCAGCCCAAAAAGAGATGTCATAGCCGACACCACACCACATGCTATCGACTCGATCAAATCATGGAGACAAATTTATGAAAATCTGGATTACAAGATAAAAAAATTCCCTTGACGATTCCGAGAATCACCTTCGAGACATAGCAGAATCAGAACTTCACAAGATTGCAACACGCCCACGGCTCATGGCGTACAACGACATGATCAGTTGGGCTTTAGAGAAGGTTGATATTCCAACAAGAAGCATTTTAAATGACCAAGGGGTTATCATCGGCTCATTCAGACCTGAACATATCCAGGTTATGTACAAACTCTCACCCTAATAGACAGGTTGTTAGTTGAGCCCAACTTAAAATTGCAGTCAATAATGTTTGCAGATAAAGGAGTTGAAGACCGTCTTTCCAACATACAGAGAAAGGTTTATCTACTTGAAGCAAAAGACCTTCCAGAACCCCCCAGAAATTTTACACAATTCCTGGAGAGATGCATTGAATGTATTGGATCAAAAGAAGGAGAGCCATCGACAAAATAAAAGTATCATTTGGAAGATCTTTACTTCCAAGAAAACAGAGAAATGTAGAAGATCATGCAAACGGTTTCTGATCTATTTTTAACAAATAGTTAGCCACTAGGAATTAGGAAATCACCAACCGTCTTAAGATTGGTAATTTTGTATAAATAGAATTTTTCAAGACTAAGAGAGGGCTTTTTTCTGGAGGAGATTGTAAAGAGAAAATTTCATTTTGCCAAAATTAATACAATATAGATTGAAGATTCCAGATCTTGTCAAGCCTGAGTTATGTGTTTCTCTGTCATTTCATCTTTTATTTCATACCTTCATTAAATGCTTTCATGATGTAACTTCTATTGTGGTGATTAAAATTCAGATTATCTAACCGTTTGCAGTTTTTCCTCTGTATCAGCTGTCAGCGGATATAAGACCTATGAACGTTTTAGAACTCTGAAATTATATACTTCTTTGAAGTTATCGTCTTTCTTTCTTCTATTGGTATAAAATGAGATTCCTCTTAAATTGATGCCTCGTTTTTGTTATACTACTACATGTTTCCTTTTCTTTCTTCATTCCATGCACTGTCTTCTTTAAATTTGACTCAGATACAAGAAAAGGCCTTCATTTTTGTTATACTATTGATCCATAATTTGGAAGTTTTATTCTTATTAATTCAAACCAGAAATCTGCAACCCTTGAAAAAAAAAATTGACTTAAAGCAAAAGGAAATCCTTTGCTTTCATGACGATTCCAGTCACCAGACAGCCTAATATAGAACCCGGTCTATCAGATCAGACGAGCATTGCGTTAAACCTATTCAATACCATCTTACAAACAACAAATACACGAGTAGAACTTGAACGTTCATGGGCTGCAATTGAAAGGGATATTAGCATCCAAGAACAATGGGAAGCTAGACAGAGACAGTTAAGGAACCAACTGTGATCTTGCTTTCCATTAAGCTAGTCTTTTTACCCATTAATTATCTCTACCTTTTCGGATGCCTTGACGGTGTACTTTAGAGCCTTAAAGTATAAACTCAGGAACAACAACAGCAATCAAGCTGGAAGCAGGATACTAGACTAGCTTTACGTCGCAGCTGTCAAGCCGGAAGCACAGTTCTAGTCTCATCACATCGTCTTGCTTTACGTCACAGCAATAAGGCTGGAAGCAAGAGATGTCTCATCACAGCAACTACTCCCCCTTTCGAGGAAGGTCCTTTCGGACTATACCAAGCTTATCTCGAAAGTGCTCAAACTTTACACGAGATAGAGGCTTGGTCAGCACATCAACAACCTGTTCATCCGTGCTAACGTACTGGAGTTTCAAGGCTCCTCTCTGCACCATGCCACGGATGTAATGATAACGAATCTCTATGTGCTTCGACCTGTCATGGAATACAGGATTCTCTATCATCTTTATGCAGCTCTAGTTGTCACATAGGATCGTGGTTGCTTCCATCTCTAGGTCAAATAGGCCGGTTAGCAACTTTCGAAGCCATATAGCTTCACAGCTAGCAGAACATGCAGCAATGTATTCTGCTTCCGCTGTGTTGAGAGCAATGCAGGATTGCTTCCTACTCTGCCACGAGATCATGGTTGATCCCAAACTGAAACAACATCCTGAAGTGCTTTTCCTGTCAGAAACACTTCCTGCCCAATCTGAATCAGTGTACCCACTCAATGTGAAACCATGATCTCCATCATAACTGAGACCATAATCTAATGTACCCTTAAGGTACCTCATCACATGTTTTGCAGCCACTAGGTGAACATGTCTGGTCCGGTGTTCGTCAGGTACATCAGCGATCCAATAATCTGTCTATACAGTGTGGCATCAATCAATTCTGACGAAGTGTTGACCAGCAGCTTCGACTTCATTTCCATGGGTGTATTCATGGACTTACACTCTAACATGTCAAATCTTTTAGGGATTTTGACTGCATACTTCCCTTGGTTAAGGAAGATCCTCTCTGGACTCTGCCATACCTCAAGACCTAAGAAATAATGCATTAGGCCAAGGTCTTTCATCTCAAATTCTAAGGCGAGCCTCTTCTTACATTCAGTGATGAGCTTTTCTTCTCCAGTTAAGAATAAGTCATCCACATATAACAATAATATCACTGGCTCATTGTTCATAACCTTGAAGTAGAGGTTGGAATCTGCTTTACTCTTGGTAAAGCCCAAGCTCGTCAAAAAGTTGTCTATCCGGCCACACCAAGCTCTAGGAGCTTGCTTCAATCCGTACAAGGCTTTCTTCAACTTGCAGACATGAGACTTCATGTCTTCAACTTAAAATCCTTGAGGTTGCTCTATATACACTTCCTCTTCGATAACAGCATTTAGGAAAGTTGTCTTTACGTCCATTTGGTGTAACTTCCACTTCATCTTAGCTGCAAGGGCTATGATGGTTCTGATCGAAGTGTATCTGGCTACAGGAGCGAATGTCTCTTCATAGTCAATGCCTTCTTTTTGAGAAAAGCCACGAGCTACAAATCTTGCTT
>ML842965.1:57488-71857 GCA_009831015.1 Picea engelmannii
AACAAGGTCAACAAAACAGCAAGCAAGAGTAATATCCTTTTGATAATATAAAGTAATAGCACGAACAATCATCACAGTAGCTCCTTTAGAGCTATCACTTGTAACTTGTCTGAAGCAAAGATTAAAGGTAAGGAATACAATACAAAAATGAGGTCAACACTCTCATAGAGTTGTGATCAAAACATTCCTCCATGGAAACCTGGAACTAGCACACGAGATTCTTCCTAGAGGAGGTGTTAGTTGTATCAGACAAATGATTACGTTAAGCATTTACCTCTATATGCTCACATGCTATCAAGTATGATACTTTACAAAGACTGTTATCTCAACTATAGTCATCAACTTGTCATGTGTACCTTTGAATCTTATTAACTTGATTAATCAAACCTGGAGCCTTGTCCTGAGGAATGAGTGCTTGCTTTTCTTCCGAATCTCCTTCACTCAAGATGACAAGTGCTTTCTTCAACCTGTCTTTTGTACTAAGACTGTTATCGCATAGTTTGTAGCTAGGTCAAAAAGGCTAGATGATAGAGGCCAAACTGGCGTAACAAGAACCTACCCCATCCAATGTCACCACAATGGGGAGGTTCTTTCTATTCAGGGAGGTTAGGCCCAGGGGAGACGTCCCCGGTAACCTGGAGTTCTGAAGAGGCTAGGGTTTAAAGGTCAAGGTATAAGTCCCTCTTCACAGGTTACCACCTAAAACAGATAGTTGGGCTAAACAGCCAATAACGAAGTGTATGCCCAAATGAGAACACCTACCTGGAACAAAGCAATAGAAGACAAATATGCAGGCTATGATTTCAAAGGGTTAGTACTTCATAACTATCTGATAACAATACATAAGCAACAAATATTGACGAGATCAATGTTTATTAATATAGCAATGAAACAATATCAATTCATCAATAAATGTCAAGATGATGAAGCAAACAGTGTATCCAATCAATCCCTTACTCAATAAATGCTTCAAACCACCATCTAATTGCCTATGTAGAACACTTGCTGCGTCAAGATGGAATAACCAAGGTGACGTCAGCCTTAGTAGGGTTAGTAGTTAGTTAGGGTTTCAATTTATAAGAGTTTGAGAGTTGTTCTAATCACTTTCACTTCAACGTTGGAGGCTAAAGATCAGTGCCTAGGGTTATGGAGTCAAAAGATGAAGGACACACAAGTTGAAGGGGACGAGATTCAAAGGACAAGAGGGAAAGGTTTCAAGGTGTTGCAATGGCAGGGCCTTAAAGACAGAACCCTAGGGGAGAGAGGCTCACTCTGGTGTTGCTTAAGCAAGGCCTCGTGACCTCTCCTCCTTCCCGGCAATCAGCTAGCTCAAAGACAAGTAAAATCAAGACAAGAGAGCTTAAAGAGGGAGAGTGTTGCAAAGGCAAGGCTCTTTCATCAAACCCTAAAAGAAAAACGGCCCTAAGTGTAGATAACCTAGGCCTGGGATGTCCTCTTTCTCTTGAAGTTTAAAAGAACGAATAGCTTAAGGGAAGAAGAAAGAAAGAGTGTAGCAATGGCTAGGCTCTCTTCTTCTTCTTCAATGGCTAAAAGGTTTTCCTATCAGGGGACATGAGACAACGACCTACTTGTGTGTTTGCCCCCTAGGGTTTTGATTCAGCAATATTTATAAATAAATGCAAAAAATTAAACTACGACCATTCAATCAAGAAGTTTTGCAGAAAAATACTTACAAATCACCAAGAAAGTAGCATGCAAACCCTAGTTGTAAACCTTCCTTCAAGAAAAACACCATAAATTGCCAAAAATCTCTTCTCCAAACAAGTGTGCCTTCCTCAAAATAGCCAATAACCCCAATAGGGCGCAAAAATCAGACCTCGCTATGAGAGTGAGTGATGAGTTATCTCAAAATGAGGATAAAACTCCTCAATATATACTGTAGCAATGACCTTTAATTAATTTTAGGTCATAAAATTAGCCGACAAGGCTTTAAACCAAAATACCGTTTTTACATTAAATGTTCCTTTAAAACCCTAAATGAGTAAAAGGTAGGACATCAAGCCCTTCTGAGGGAGACGTTGGGCCTTTTTGGGGCCAATGCAGCATCTAGAAGGCAAACGTTAGCCCTCCTTGGGCTACTCCAAACTGCCACACATGCCAACAACCCGGTCCATCTGCCATATGCTCATGATGACGTCACAAACCTCCTGGTGAAGTCCTGGGTCATCTGGGGCAAACGTTTCTCCTCAAGTGGGTCAATCCCCCTAGGCCGGGCTCTACCAAAGTGCCTCTGGTGAAACGTCCTCTTCTTCTCAGGTGCAAAACCTCGATCAAGCATTGTCTCGTCTCTGCCCCTCTGACGGGTCTCAGCGACCATCTAATGGGCTCTTCAACCCCATGGAGGTCCGAACTAATCATCTCCCCATGTGTACCGGTCCAAGTGGTACCTGTCCGTCGGGGATGGTCCTGCACATTGAAAACTTCGCCCTCCATGGGCTCATTAGTCACAGGGATCATAGCAATGTCAATCACATTTCATCATTAGTATTATCAAACATATGCACGAAAACCCTGATATATCATTCAATAGCTCAAAGACGTTACAAAAACCTACAATACAAGTCTGAGAAAAAAAGAGCAAGACAACCTATTGGGCTAGTATCCATAAGGAAAGGAAAGTTTCCCAAGGGTTTTTATCCAAGCCATGTAAATGATGTGGTGTGGCGAAGGGATGTCCAGACATAGGGTAAAGTGAGAGTCAGGAATGCATGGTCTTACCTGTGGGTGCCTTTGTAGAAGGCGAGTTGTACCTGTCATGGATGCACGTTTTTCCAAGCCCCTTTTTCCTTTTATTCTTTTCTTTATTTGTTTTTTGTTCTTTTCATTCTTTTTATCCAAAGACTAATCGGAGGACACTGCCTTGGCTTGGTGACCAGAGCTGACAGTGTTACCCACAAGTACTTTCACAGAGATGATAAGGCTGGCTCGTGATGAGACCCCCTTTCCCTTGGTCATGCAACCAAAGGTCACTGCCCTGGCGTGGTAACCAGATGATGGCAATGTCATGATGTTAGGTACCCATGAACATAATAGGTTAGCTCGTGATGAGACCCCCTATCCTCTTAATTAGGTCTTGTTTGTTTATTTTTCTTGGGTCCCTCTTGTTTCTTGCTGAGAGGCCTTTTATTGCCTTCTCGGGGATCCCTGGGCGAAGCATCTCAAGGTTTTATTTCTAGGCTTTTATCTTTTACTAGTTGCTTTTACCTTCTGGGCCTTTAGCCCCTTCTTCCCACGAGATAAGGTGCAGCCCTACAAACAGGTCATCCTAATGCCCGGACAAGGGGAATGGGATAGATGAGCGGGAGATAAGACGAAAAGGTGATAGTATGATGGGAGCAAACGATGGCCCTTCAAAAATCCCCCAGTGGCAAACCAAATACTATGGGTACAGGATTGCTAGGGCACCCAGTCAATCTCCCCAAGCATGGTCAAGTGGGCTAATGTAAAATCCAAGCAGTTGTCAAAGATAAAAGGAATCAAATGCATACATTCAAAGGTTATAATGATCAAAAGTGACACATACCATGATACCTGGACCAATTACCTCATGGAGCAAGAGCCTTCTCCGATACAAGACCAAGCCGATGGTGATGGATGTCGTTGTTGTTGACAAGACGAACCTGACGAAGGAAGAAAAGGATGGGCCCTCCAGGGCCATGCTCAGGTCAATCCTGCTCTCGATACTCCATGTCTAGGACCTGTGGGCCTCGAGACATGATCTCCTGGTTATCCCTAAAAATCAGGGATAACAAAGACAATACGTTATCTTGACAGAAGGTTGGGTTAGAGGATAAGCTCTATGATCTCAACTTTTAATCTATCTAATACCTTGACTCAGAAAAGGTTAGAATGATGGTCAACATGCAACATTGATCAATATAACAAATGGATGTATATCAGAATAATCACACCTGGATTGCATCATTCCTCTGAATGTGTTGGATCTTGAGATCCTACTGGATCTATGGCAAGAGATCCCTTCTCCTGCAAATACTCTTTAGAGTTTAACCATTTAAACATATGTGAGTACATACCTCTGATGGCATTTGCAGGTAGTGGCTCCATCTGGCAGCAGCGGTAATGATTACCAACTCTTAAAAACTTCAAGGGTGACTGCAAGAGGTACTACGGCTGCAACTGCAACTGATACTGCAACTGCAACGAATACTACAACTGGTTCTGAGACTGCAACTGCAACTGCAACTTAGGGTTTTATGAGGAAACCGTAATTTTTCAAACTTCAAAATTTGAAATTCTGATCTAGGGGATAGATGCGCTAAGCTGAGGAGAGTAAGCTGGTGCAATCAGATTTCTGAAAATCCAACTTTTACCCCCTCAAATTTGATCTGCGGATTTCTGCACTGGTGCTTCTGGTTTTCTGGTACTTCTGGTACTCTGGTACTTCTGATACTTCTGGTACTCTGGTTTTTTGGTTTTCTGGTACTTTGTGAAACTAGGGTTTCACTTTCCGGGAGATCTAGCCACTGAAAAGGTGAGTTGAAGGTGCCAAAATGATCCTTGGGGGAGGGCGCACTTTTGTAGATGGTTTTAGGGCTGAAATACCTCACCAACAAAAAGCCCTAATTTGCATGTACGGCAACAGTGAGGTTTTTCACTTTTCTATTGTGAAAGATGCTCTCTTCAGCTTAACTCTAATACCATGTTAATGTTTAAGCCATTATTATAGTTCTTTGCATTTCAATAGATAACAGCAACATAAGACAAGATCACTGAGAAATACACAATCACAAGAAACACAGCATTTATCCTGGGAAACCCTCTAGGGGAAGAAAACCCAGCAAAACTTCCTTATTATAGATAGCCAGTACAATGCCAAGCGATAACTCAAGCTAATACAGAAGATCCTCTCCCAAAGATGCGCCTCTCTCTCTCTCTCTCTCTCTCTCTTCTCCAACTGCAGCTTCGAAACTTATCTCTCAATGAGCAAGTGAGATGTATCTAAGTGAGGCGCTAGCCTCCTTATTTATACTAATCTGACACGTGCGAAGTGTCTCTTCACTGGCAGGGCCGACTTCTTAATATGGGTGGTTATAACCACCTTTATTATATTCCGGGGCCTCTTTGATATATTCTGGGCCCGACTTCTTCTTTTGCCTATTACAATTATATTATGACCAATCCGCAAAAGGGGATTTGGTCCTTTTACAATAGCTGACATGATCAATCCACATTGGGGATTGATCCAATGAATAATATATCAAATATAATAAGAATACACTTTGTAGTTACATTATTTCAACATGTTCCCCTCAGTGTTGGATATCCAGCACCTTTAGTGAGTTTACTGGTGAGACCTTTTGGGTTTCGGTAAGCTCTCCGCAAGTTTCCAAATAAAGAGCTAGCCTCCAAAGAGGCCACATTTTCTCATTAACTCGGCATTAATTTATCATAATAAAACACTCGATCAACAATTGTCCACGACTCCTTTTAAGGCACTGGTACAACTGGTATATCTTTATATGATCAATCTTTTACATTCATGCAATTGTCTAACTTATATTGTTAAATCTTGCAGATCTTGTATCCTTTGATATATGCATGCTAATGGACAAGTACTTTATGTGATTATCTTGAATGATGATGATGAATGTTAAATGTTGAATGGTTTGTTTTATTTCAAGCAATAAACTCCTAGGAGTAACTCTTTCTTGCTTTCTTAGTTTGATAGAGCCTTAGATTATTTTCATAGGGACTACCTCCCTTGGCTTCGCTAGGAGTTGGCCTAGACGGAGGAGTTGAGGATCAGGTGACAGCACCTTGACTCAAAACTTGCCCCCAAGGACACACCAAGTGGATTGAAGGTTTCTTCCACGTTACCCCGGGTGTGTATAAAGGCGGCAACAGGTCTACAGAACTAAGTATGCATCGGATGGAAGTGTTGAAAGGCACAAGGCTCGATTAGTTGCCAAAGGATTTTCCCAAGTTGAAGGAATTGACTATAATGAAACATTTGCCCCTGTAACCAAAATGAATTCCATCTGCCTTGTTCTTACCCTTACTGCCTCACATAAATGGGGGGCCCATCAGATGGATGTTAAATCCGCCTTCTTGCATGGGGATTTGAAAGAAGAAATCTACATGGAACAACCTCTTGGCTATGTGCAGAATGACTCTAGCCTTGTTTGTCGCCTTAAGAAATCTCTTTATGGTCTCAAGCAAGCCTCCTCGATCTTGGTATGCCAAAATGGACAGCTTTCTTATTGACACCGGATTTTCTAGATGCCATTCTGATCCTAATGTCTAGATCAAAAAAGTAGGAAGCCATCTCATAATCCTCGTCCTTTATGTTGATGACCTTCTCCTTACTGGTAGTGACTCAAAACTTTTGAATCATGTCAAAACCAGCCTTAAGAAGAAATTTGAAATGACAGACTTAGGCTTTTTTCACTATTTCCTTGGCCTCCAAGTTTTGCAAATCAATGAAGGAATTTTTATTTCCCAGTCTAAGTATGCTTGTGACCTTCTTCGTCGATTCCACATGGAATATTGTAAACCAACCCCTTCTCCCTTCTAGCCTGGAGTCAAGCTTGTTGCCACATGTACTTCTCCCAAAGTTGATGCCACTTTGTACCATCAATTAGTTGGTAGCCTCTTATATTTGACTCATACCCATCTTGATCTTTCCTTTGTTGTTGGTCTTGTTGCCCGGTATATGCAAACACCCATGAAAGCCATCAGAAAGCAGCTAAAAGGATACTTCGGTATGTCCAAGGTACAATTCAATTTGAGATACATTACAGTTCAGGGGGGACTCCGTTATTGGTTGGTTTCACTGATTTAGATTGGGTCGGCAACCCTGATAATCGGAATTCTACTACAGGTTATGTTTTCAGCCTTGGTTCAGGACCTATCATTTGGGCCTGTAAGAAACAACATGTTATTGCACTTTCTTCAGCAAAAGCAGAGTACCGAGCAGCAGTAAATGCAAGTCAGGAAGCCTTGTGGCTTCCACAAATCCTTTCAGAGTTTGGATTCCAGCAGCAACATCGGACTAGCCTTTGGTGTGACAATCAGAGTGCCATCAAGCTCACCAAAGACCTAGTTCAACATCAACGCAGCAAACACATCGAGCTACACATGCACTTCATCAAAAAGCTCATTCATGATCAAGTTATTGAAGTGCTCTTTTGCCCTACAGAAGATCAAGTTGCATACATTTTCACAAAGTCTCTTACAGAAGCAAAGTTTTCCAAACTTCGATCTATGTTAGGCATTCAGGAAGTTGTCATTAAGGGGGGATAGCCTCTAATGCCTCCTTCCTTGTCCTATTGTGTCACTATTGTAAATCCTTCAATCCTATCCCAAGTTGTTCTTAAGGGGGGATGTTAGGATATTTAAACACTTAGGAGTTAGTTAATATCTACTTGGTATAATGTGTTGTTAAGTAAAAGTGTGTTTATTTAGTATGCATTAGTATGCATTTGTAGTTAGGAAATCCAACAATCACAATATGTTCCCGACATAGAGTGATCCAACGTTTCATATTCTCCTCGATCTTAACGGCCACATTGATTCGTGGCTTAACACCTGATTGGTCCATGATCTCTATTTAAAGAGCATGGAGGGTCATTTGCCGATGATCGATTGTGAGAAACTCTCTTGTAAAATCTCTCTGTAATATTTTTCTTTTGCATTAATAAATTGCTCCAAGTGGCCGCATTGGCTAGGGTTGTGGGGGTTTCCCCATAGGGGTTTTACCACGTCAAAATATCGATGTGTTGATCTTTGATCTGGTTGTGTGAGTGGTTACTGAAGGTGCCCATCCTCTGTTGGAATACATGTGTTGTCGAACACTCGAGGCTAAGGAGCATCTCATTTTTTGATGCCCCATCAACTGTGGGATTAGAGGGAGATACCACTGCCTCTTTCAAGACTCAAGGAGCTCCCTCTCCACTCTCTTCCACTACCTAGACCAACATTGCCTTGCTCTCTTTATGGGAGAAGTGTTCGGATAGATATCTCAGTCTTTAAGTGTGTTGTTTTTTACCAAAGAACTTTAGGAGGATCACCTCACACTTCCGAGTTGCCCCATCTAAACAAGCGATAGGCAAAGGCCCATGATACTTCCAAATCAATAAGGACCTATGCTTCCTCTAGTGTCCCCCACCTTTCGAGGGGTTGACCGACCTCCTAGCAACCCATGAGGAGTTGGCACTCTAGGCCATGGAATGTATGCCACCAAACCAGCAAATAGCTCAGCTCTAGGTGATTCCATAGTTAGCCTCCCCCTGCTCAAGACACTACTCCCCAAGTTCAATCCAGCAATTAGGTTTCTATCTGAAGTTATTTTCCCACGGTCTTGGGTTAGGAGAGCTATGTTTCCTCGCTTATGTGCTCCCTTTAGGATCATACAATGGGAACCCCTCACACCTAGTCACTCCCCAAAGGATACATCCAACAATGCATCAGTCCTTTCACAGTGCTTAATGATTCTAATGACAAGCCAACATCTCCGCCCTCTCACTTGTCCCCGACAACAAGCTTCAATAAGGATTAACACCTCTTTTGTTCAACACTGAGATCTTCAAACCCTAGGATCTTTATTGTACCTACACCTTAACTTAAATTCTCTCTTAGCTTAGTTAGCTAGAGATTTAGTACTTAATTTCTAGCTTTGTACTTAGACCTTCACATTTTCCTGTGTTTTTAGCTTTGTTTTAGAGCTGCTTTCACATTCCCACTTTGCACCTATACCAGATGTCCTATCTTAGTCCCATTGACCCTACTTTTGGGATCACTTGTCGGACTTTAATAAAATTATCTTATCTTATCTTATTTATCCTTCAAACTTCCAGTTTTGGTAGAAATCTTGAGATTGCTTAGGTTTTCAACCCATAACTTCAAGTGGCCATAACATTTTTTATCTATCGTTGAAAGTGTCCCATGTGACATGATTTTGGGGTCCTGCAAAAATTATCTACTCACTAGTACAAAACAGAAATCAATTTGGTATCTCTACAAAAGATACAACAATTTAGCACCTTTACCCTTTTGGAGGAAATCTTATCAAAGCCATACTACATGAGAGAGGAGCTGTGTCACTACTACAGCTATTTTACTGATGTAATCCTTCATATTAATACTTATAATTTACAAATAACTTTTTTTATACACATGCATGAATTTTTGCATAAATGTGTTATTACAAGTCATAGTTCTAGCCTTATACATGCTAAAATTAGGCCTGCCTCGTGCACTCAACCATTGACATTTCAAAAATTCATGTGCATCAATATCATGATCAGTTTCAGCTGTGAGAGAAAAAATTAACAAAATTTCACTCTATAATTTTTGCAGCTAAAAAGGGGTGGTCAAAGACTGGCAATGTTGTCAGTCTGTCAAGGTAAAACCCTAGAAAATGGACTGATAGCTTTAGCTATTGTGTAATAAGACAAAAGGAAATATCTTCCACAAGAATACTCAATAACAAAGACATGTCTGAACCTTAATGTCCAGTGTATTTACTATTTAGCATGTCATGTTGTGTCTTGAATAAAGGAAACATACAAAAGTCATATCCTTTCATACAAAGAGTAGAGAAAGAAAAGAAATAAAAAAAGAACAATGCTTTTTCATGGAAAATAAGTGTATTGAATGCATACCAACCAGGCCAGTTCTCTGTCCAAAATTTTGGCTTGCTGTAAGAGTTGGGTGTAAATTGGTCACAATAGAATGAATTGCAAGTATTGATCTGCAAAGCACAATAGTAAACTGAATTTATAGCTTCGAGGTTTTTTCATGATAACATAGGAGTTACATGTAAAGACATATAATTTATTACATGTGCGTGTGTGTATCAGTTGTTTAAATGGAAAGCATCTCATCGAAGCTGTAAAAAAAACTAGATAACTGTACACTATAAGATAAATTAGCTGAAGAAGTATATAGCAGTAAGAACAAATGTCAATCAATGATCGGCAATAAGATATTTACTCATACACAACTTCTGTACACTATAAGATAAATTAGCTGAAGAAGTATATAGCAGTAAGAACAAATGTCGATCAATAATCAGCAATAAGATATTACTCATACACAAGTGACAATAACCTTTTTGACCATTAAAAAACACTATTTCAAGATGCAGAGGTTTATTCTGTTTGAACAAACATTCTTGCCATTTAGTGTATTTATATTCATGAATCGTCAAGATTGTGATAATCTCGGGTTCTAATATAGATGAACTGCAGTGATTATGGTATATACTATGTGTTTTTCTTTTTAAAAGTAGAAAAAAGACTAAAGGGGATAGATGTCAGTTGACAGTGTTTGCCTCTCTACTTTTAAAATGAGGAGCAGAAATTGCCTTCTACAATTCATCTACTTAATGATAAATCGAATGCTGGGTTCAATTCTCTTAAATAATGCTGAAATTCTCATGAGCACACCAAATATCATGCTACTAATGTTGGAATTCTCACTTACCACTGGATCAGGAGCATCATATTGTTGGCACATAATCCAAGGTACACCTATGTTCTGCGACAGAGCCATGTTTGCTGCCCACATTGCATATGGTTTTGCACCTTCTCCATAATTATTTTCCATGTCACCATACTCGTTCTCTATCTGTCAAAATGACCAAAATCACTAGTACTTGTAAGTAAAGAATACGACAAAATTAATTGTACATATAATATTTAAGAGTGAATGAACCATTGGCTAATCAAGGACCTCAAACCTAAATAATGTGGTATAGCTATCTATAAGAGGATGAAATACGAGGAAACTCTAACAAATAACATATAATAATAAAAGAGCCCATTCTTCAGAATATCTACCAAAATATAAAAACACCTAAGCCACATGGCACAAGGACATGGGGATACAAGACACACATATCCAATAAGGGGTATGTAGACCACCCCAAAATAGGATATGTAGGATAGGCAAAGAGGTCACAAGTTCAAATCCAGAGAGGGGTAGGGTATGTATACATCCGTAGACTTTAGCAGTCAAATCGTTGCGCGGAGGGGGTCCCTTGTCCCACAAACAAGGGGGTCTCATACACTAATTTGGTGTCTGGCTTGTTCGTGACCTTAAAATTAGATTATTATTATTATTATATGCCACATTTCCCATGGGAGTATTAACGTGGAGACATGGGTTCAAAACCCCTTGAGTGGGTACAAATGAGGCCAAGTGCAAGTCCCGGGTGACTTTGACAACATAGATACGCCCCCCATAACATGGTAGCTTAGCCAAAGAGACACTACAAGATGTATTTCTCAAATATATATATATATATATATATATATATATATATATATATATATTATAGAAATGAAAAATAGGCAGACATATGTAAGTTTTTTGAACATTGAGAAAATAGAACTACAGCAAATGATTGAATGTTGAATGACTTACTGACTCAAACACACCTTTATAACACATTTGAAACCCTAAGATTTTGTTTTGGTGCATTTTTTAGCACTCCATGTGTCAAACACATGGGTTTTTGCATGTCTAACACATGTGGAATATGTGTTCAGCACAAGACACATATCCTACGCATGTCAAACACATGGGACCTGTTGACCGCCTATTCAACTAGGGGGTCAATTCCATGTACCATGAAGATATGCGTCATCAGATGCAAATATGTCGAAGACTATTTGGTTCTACTGGGCAATTTTTGCTCCAACACACAGTTTTGTAAGCGGGATTTCCGCACCCCTGAGTGGGTTTATAATGTAATAGATCTGCATGGATCATAGTTAGGTCAGTTACCTTAGGATTTCGTCATTAGGAGAGTTCATTTCGCCGAGTGCTTTTTATCCTCAGGTTATTAATCTGGCTTAACCAGCCTTATTAATTTCCCTTGAGTTTTTCACTCCCACCAGCAATAAATCCTCCAAAGTGGTGAAAGGTGTTCTAATGAGGTCATCTTTGGGTAGCTAGTGTTTAGGAATGTTGTAAATGACCATGTAAGACAGCACGCCAAGTTTCGCAGAATTCCGTCAAGTTTAGCTAGGTTTTTTTTAATTAATTAATTTTTCCTAAGGTTGGGAATTAAATTAATTAATTAATTCTGGATAATTAATGTAAAACTTAGGTCCTTGGGCTTTTGATAGGGGTATTTGTACTCAAAAGAAAGGTAATGAGTCCCCCTACACCCTTGGACCAAGTTTCAACTCAATCGGACAAGTTTTGTTAGGGTTTTTGTCCACTTAGAAGTTTTTCCGGAAAACAACAATTTTGATTGCTAACCCAGGACATGGGAAAATGTCAATTTTTGTAATAAATGTCAAAAAAGGTAAAGTAATGTGATAATTAATGAGGAGAGACCCCACCTAACCTACCCCTACCTTTCCTAACCATTAATTACCCTTTCTACCCACACTTTAATTAAATTCCACTTGAAGTTTACGTCCTCCTTAGTGTTTACGTCCCCACTCCCACGTAATACTTGGTAACTCACCTTTTAAATGGAACGTGGGACCCTCCTTACACTTATACGCCCTCCCTTTACCTATCACGTGCCAATGGGGAGTGTGTTCAATACACTCTACCCACACGTCCCCACACTATCACTTGAACTCACGCCTTGCCTCTTTAAACTCACGCTTTCCCTCACATAAAGTTGGAAAGGTCACACGTAAATTGGAAACTCACCTTTGAAGGAAAGCGTGAGGCCTCTCCCTCATCCAATACGACTCCCCTCTCATGCCACTTCACCCTTCCACTACCCTCCCATACCATTTCGCCCTCACCAATCCTCACGCATTTCCTTTAATCCTCATGCATTCCTCTTTTGGCTAGCGTTTTCCCTCTTGATTGAATTGGAAACATTACTTATTAAGTTGGAAATTGCTTTGAGGGAAGGCGTGGGCCTCTCCTTCAACCAATTCACCCCTCCTTCCTTGCTTTCTCCTCATCCACTCACTTTTCTTTCCATTTCCTTCAACCTAAAAGCCTACGACCTCATTGGTTTGTTTTCATCATTGAGTTGTCTTCACCTTTGGATCTTTGACAAGTGTTGAAGATCCAAGAGGGGTCTCTTGGTCTCCCAAGGCTATAAAAGAAACCTCTCACTCCCTCATTAGACACCTTTCATTATTATACTGTTATGCCACTATTTTCTCACCATCCCACTCTCTCTCTCTCTTATTGCTTTCACATTGTTTCATTGGTTTTTGCTCTTGAAGATCTTGTAGCAACATTGTTGCTACAACCTCTTCCCATTTGATAATACAAGAAACGGCTTTGGAGGAAACTGTAGCGTTCAAGATTAGTCTGGATGTGCCACTTATTATGAGGTGATACCATTTTTAAATCTTTATGTGTTTTGATCAATAGTTGCTTAAGCAAATTAGTTTACTATGCTAGGTGAGGCAATAGTGTAGTTGTCCATCTATATATTTTGTGCATGCTTATAATATAAACTATGTTGTGTTATCTATGCATGCAAGATATTATTTGTTGTTCCATCTCACTTTTGGTTTAAGTTTTGCAGATCATCTCTAGGGAGTTGTTGGGATAGGTTCAAGGACGAATCTACCCTCTGTTAGAATATGATGGATGTGCTCATTTTACCATAGACAATATCACTATTGTCACCATAGACCGAAGCCACCCTCCGAGCACCTTAACCTTGACAGAGAATCATTTCGGAAGCAAACCCTAGGCTAGATAGCCAAACAAGATAGCATACCTCTCCCTCCAAGGATAGCGCACCAAACAAGAGCTGATCAGAGAGTCCAAACCATAACCAAGAGAGAGTCTAAGGCAAAACCGAAATCTGCTAGCTACAGCAGCTGCAACGGCAGCTCTCCTCTAAACTTGCACACAAACTGGGCAACTGCAGTGCGCACAAGTGTTGCTTCTACAGTTCTGAGAATGCCTGCCAAAATGAAGACTGGCCTCCTGTATTTATACTAAATCTGGCAAACTTCCAGGGCCGACTTCTCATTCTGGGTATTAATTCTTTAGTATATATTATTTCCTTTAGCCGACTTCTTCTCTTGGAGGCTAATAACCTAATACAAGTCATTCCCTTGAGCCGACTTGTCTTCTAGGGTTATTAACCAATCAATTAGGGTTTCTTCTTGCTTCCTGGAATATTCTATTCTCGTCAAGTTTACACGTGGAGGTAAATACCTCTCACAACTACCATAATATCAACACTCCCTCCTAGCTAGGGAGGTATTGAAGATAATGGACTTGAGCACAAACATACCATTCACCCTGTTATCCACCAGGTTGCACAAGCTGGATTTCCTGAAGAGCCGCCGAAGGATGAGCAGGCAGTGCTCATACAACGCAGAATTCAGTGATTCAGCAGGCCCTGAAAAGGCCCCTTTTTCCGTATTTCCACTGTTGTAATA